>JXSR01S005839.1:0-13795 GCA_000969725.1 Ophiothrix spiculata
TACCTGAGACCAAATGCAATGTGATAAAATTGTATTTGATACCCTAAATGAGACTTGCAGCAGGTTGATTTTGATACCCTATAAGGCAAGTTTCAAGACTTGTTTGGGTGTACCTGGTCAGAATTACCCCCGAGTGCATGGTAGGATGAAAAGAAAATGAGTTTAATATAACTAAGTTAAAAAAATATCAATTAAGTATCTGTCAGCGAAACGGTAACTTGCAACTACTCAATTCTGAAAAAAAAACACGCAGCTTTACATTTACTCTACAAAACTCTCCTAACTGCAGGTGACAAATGCATTACAGTAGAGTAGCCAGTTTTCTCGGTCAGGGGAGGCGTACACATTTTCTTTCCAATTTAATACCTATTTTATTTTTTCCAATTTTCATACCAACAAATGAAACTCAAAGGTCCAAGTTAATTTTTTCAATGTAAATTTTAAATCTTACTTGCAACAACAAGTTTTTTTAAGTGCACAGACAGCTATTTTTAAATTCTTTTTCTCTACCTTTCTTTTTCTTCTCTTTTTCCTCTTTTCTCTTCCGTTTTTCCTTTCTTTCATTCCCATTCTTATCTCTCCAATGTCCTTCTCTTTCTCTTCCTTTCCTCTGTTTCTTCCTTTCTCTTCTTTGCCTCCAAATTTTTCCTGTGAATTCCCCCCCCCCGGGGGGGGGACAGTCTGCCTCCCTGCCCTTCTGGGTACACTACTGGAGGTCCGTCTTGGATCATTCACATCAAACACTAAGACAGGCGTGAGTATGACCCCATTATGTGATTGCTCATTTTCAAACACTTAGGCCTAAGCCAAGCGGGGGCGCGAGCGAAGCAAGCTCTCCCGCTAGTATCTACAAACATGAAGAAATACACATTCCTGGAGTTTTCATTTACCGAGATATGGCAAATTTTTCAAGATGGAAACCAACACAAAAAATGTATTCCATATTTAATGTCAAGTCTGTACATGCATGATGAATACATTACTTTATAAATTTATTTTTGGTAGTGAACATATATTTGATGCACTGAATACCTATTGATGGCTAATGTCTTTTTATTGTGAAATGTTTTATTTATTTTTTCATGTGAATTATGTGTTACAAAAAAGAAAAAACAAAATAAAAGTCACCAAGGTTCCATGTGCGTCCTTAAAAAAAAAAAATATATAAAACATTGTTTATAGATTTAAATTATACGAATGCTTATATTAGACGGATACAATTTTTTTTTATAAGTAACCCATTTTGTACTTGATCGTGGAAAAGAAATCACTAGTAAAGGTTTATGTATAGGTTTAAGACTCTATTCCTCTTGTAGGCCAACAATTGGGATATTCATTTCATTCAGTCGGTGACCTTGAATGATCTTCATCTTAGGAAGTAAATGTTCACTTCATTTCTTTCTATGTCCTTTTCATAAACATAGTTTTACTCACTACTTATAATAAACGTATTCAAAACTTTTGATTAAATTGCCACGTCAAAAAGTAACATACACAAAACGATAGTACAATTGATGAAAAAAATTACAGTACAAAAAAGGCAAATTAGGAATTAAATGAACCACACTTTTTACGCTAAAGGCCGAAGCATAGTCGGCTTCCAAACAACATTTTCTCTACCAAACATTTGGCCGTGACGTCAAAATGACGAGTGACTCCAAACAAAATAACTTTAACACCGAGTTGAGACCAAATAACCTTTCTTTAAATTCGATGGCAAATATTTGCTGACGTCACGACCAAATATTTGGTAGGGAAAATTTTGTTTGGAGGCCGACTAAGGTTCGGCCTTAAGACATATACTCTGCTCCAAACAAACAATAAAACCCAAACAAAACAATGAACATACAAACATACCAATAAAATGGTACAGGTGATGGGATCTGTTTCTTATAACAACGTGCAATTTGCTGTTACATCCCTAGCATCTCAGTCGTTACATTTATTAACACAAAGTTCTTCACACCAAAACTAAAGATTAAGGACTATATCAAAATTAACCAACAGCGACATAGGTTATGTAGAAGAAAACGAAATATCACCAAATTCCATTATATGTATTAAACCAATTTACCGAGATAGAATATGTTACTTGTTGAAAGAGTTTATCAGCAGGAATTCTGTTACTATTTTATAATTCAGAATCAAATTTGTTCCAATATATGGTCGATTTTTCTCCCTACATTATTCATACAATATTATGTAGATTGCAATGCCTGCAATCCATTAACCGAGATAAACGTGACTAACCAAAAGATACTGCAAGCGTTACGTACAGTGACAGTTTTGAAGTATTACAATTACGGTGTTTTTGCTATTCATTCTGAATATTTACCAGAATTCATATGTAAAATAACAGAGTTTTAATCGTGTTTTCATGCTTTGTAGTTGACATAAAATATGTATTTAAAGAATTAACTAAGCGCAGATATACGTTTTTGTTGTTTTGTAATATTCATACTTAAATACAAAAAGTTGCACATTTGTGGAAAGACGAATTTTGTAGCATTTTCCAGGTTTCAAAAAATATAACCAAACACTTTATTCTCACCTAATCCTGAACTTAGCACTATCCTTAAACTATCTGCTCTCCATCTAATTTTACCAAGCCTTGATTGCTGTATTGCCTTTCGGCTAAACCCTAATTTAACTATATCTGAGTAACTGAAGAAGAATGTGGAACAGTTAATACAGCTTATTATTGTAAACTCTCGGAAGATTCCTGCTACTCCTGTAGATTAGCTTTATGGGATAAAAATACTATCTAAAAAGAGGGCATGTTAGACTTTTGAAAATATTTATTTTTGTACAGACAGTTTTGCAAGACGTACAATTTGAGACCATCTTGATATAAAATTTGATGGATTGAGTATGATACACAGAGATATTGGTCAAGCTATGAGATTAAAAAAAATATGCGAGGCGATAGCCGAGGACAATTTTTTCAAACTCATTTGCGAGACCAATATATCTGTGTATCATGCGAAATAATCCATCCAATTTTATCAATATCATGTTTTGTGAATCTGAACCAAAAATATGACAGAAACAATCAAAACTATTCATTTTTGCTGAAAATGATAATTTCACTTGAAATTCATGAAAGGATAACCCGACATTTCATTCTGTACAAACGTGCAAGCAGCCAAAATGACACTGGGAATCATGATTATAGGGAAAACTAGTAATTTATTTTATATCTGAGCAGCACAAATTTGTAACTGGAAGATTTTTCAACTTGAAATCAGAAACATTTCAACTCGAAAATTTTGAACGAAAATTTAAAACCCGAAAATTAGAAACTCGAATATTTATTTCAAACTCGAATATTTGAAACTCAAAAAATTTAAATTCGAATATTTGAAATTCGAAAATGACAACCAGAACCATCCTTAAAATCATTTCTGATTCAGTTTGAGAATATATCTTCCACATTTATGATGACTTCAATACATATTCAATTCACAGTTTAAACATGGCAATGTATGAGTGACAACATAGTGTGATGCAGAGGTGTCCAAGTGCCAGGGAAATTGGTCACCGATTTCACTTGAGGTTTTCAGATACCTAAGATAATTGGTTTCCAAAGTTATACAGTAAAGAATAGGATGATATATTCTCAAAACATAATAATGAAAAAAATCGGCTCGCCATTGAGACCTTAAAGGTACACCCACTTTTTTGGCGTAGCTTTTAAAAGGTGACAAGAAAAAAGTTGAACAAACTCAAACAAATCAAATTATCAAATCTTCAACAACGATTGTTTTAAAAGTAAAATTTTCAACGACGTTTTACAACATTTCTATATTTTCTTTAATTCTCCTCTCTTTGCTTTCGTTTTTGTTTTTCTCTCTCCTTTTTTTGTGTCTCGTTTTATTTTTTTTTCGAATTTTTTTGAAAGGGGGGGGGAAGGGCAATTACCCCTGTCCCCCATGTGCCGCAGCACTTGTCGCCATTCTATCATGCATATCCGTGACATTTATTATCGTCACAGATGAATTAGGTACAAAACGAGCCTCAAAGATCAGACAATATTAGAATATTGTCTGATCTTTGAGATTAATCTAGGACAAATTTATTTTCTACTGTTCAATACTGCAATTAAATATAATCATGGTAATACGCATGAGTAATATAACAGAGTTCATACGGCATATGAATATGTATTAAATTATCTCCAGGAGCTTTGTTTGATCTTTTATCTGGTAAATCTATCAGAGGTACAAATTTATGACTTAAAAAACACAATATAGTCATACCACCATCATAAAATGATATATTACAAATTAATTTGAGCCATTTCTGTGTAAATGTTTGTACGTTTTTGGATTTTACTACACTTTTAAGCTTTATTTAAACCATTTCCATAAGTTTTTAATAATTCTAAGTGGAATCTAGGCTAGTCTCTCAATAGAAAATTGTAATGTGTACTTTATGTCTTCTCATTTATAGAACAAATTTATACACTATATGCAACCCCATAAATATACCACCCAAAACCTATAATGTTTGAACATTCAACACAAATGTTACCAAATTTTGCAATGGTTACCTTTGTCCACCACCTTGAACATGTGTTGAACATAATTTTATCACTGTATGTGAGAATTATATATATTTGACCTTTATCTTACAGAGAAACTCGGTGTAACTTATCGTTCTCAAGATTAAGTTAAGCTGGAAATATGGTCAAATACAAACACTATATTCATTTTGCATAATTTTATTCAGTTTGTAACAAGGTTGCAAATCCTTTCCCTGTAACCTGATAAACTTGAGTTCCGTTTAATCAGATAACTTTAAGAGCAATCGCTTGGTTGCCAAAATACGGTAGATGATTTGATTTACTTTGTCAAGCGCTGTAATTATTAGCTTTAGCCACTTTTATTACGATCCCTGTGCTTGAGTGGGCTTTATTTAGCGAAGTGAATAAACACTGATACTATCTTGCCCTTTTTGTATATCGAGCATTAATTACCTTCCCTCAGGAACTCGCAAACAATTTCCTTCTAGTGAATATTGCGCATATTCATTGGTTATCCATGTTAAAGGTGTAATATTACATGTCAACAATTGGTGATATCAAAATAAAAAAGATTAATAACAATTTAAAAAATCATTAACATTCAAATAACCTAACGATTTATAAATTAGAAATCCTATCTATAATTATTATTGATCATAAATACAAGCTTTTGTATAGTGTTTTTAAACTTAATAAATGCTCAGAGCGATGTGTTGGTGCAGGGTTTTGGTGCATGCCAGAGATGTATGTATAATTGATGTGTGGCACGTGTTTATTATATTACAGCAGTGGCGTAGCGAGGGTGTCTGGCGCCCAGGCAAAAAATGAAACCAGCGCCCCTAAGTTAATATGGCAAAAACAGGCACACAACCCCCAATATTACAGCAGCTTTAAAAAAATCGCATACGTTTTGTGAATGTGCGCAATTTTTTTTTTTTTTTTTTTAAAGTAAATTCGCTATTTTCACCTGACATTTAAAAGCTGCGCGAAAATTTCAGTAGTATGTCCACTTTTGCCACTGCCACTGCATGGGCGTTGGTCCAATTATTGTGTATGTAGTGACAATTTGGCGCTTCCAGGGTGGCGCCTGAGCAACTTGACCCCACCCCCCCACCCGTCGATGCACCACTGTATTACAAGATGATGACAAAGTAGATATAACATATTGACTTACTGTCAGAAGCAATTTTGAATGAATTGTAGCGATTGTACTCCTCATAGCTTCCGTATTTTTGCCAGGAGTATGTATTGAATACAATCTATAACAGCTATTAAATGGTTTCAAATTACAACTAGAAATGAGAAAGCTGAAACATCGAGAGATTGTCTAGTGCCGTAACACAATGAAACAGGAGTCTCCCACCAATACCGGTATATAAAAGATCTAACCTGAATTTAAGTTCCCTGTACAATAGTCTTTTGAATAACATGAAAGTTAATAGTCATGGTAAATTATATAAAACGAATACAATACTATATTAAAGGTAGTTAGCAAATTAAGTTTAAAATCGCCCGAAGAGAAGTACTTTCTAGAGTTTCTGGTCGTTTAAAATGTCAAGGGAGTAGGAGGTAAAAGCAATCACGCAAAATGGATTTTACGCCTATAAGGTAAAATGTTTATGGATGGATTTTACAAAGCTTCACTTTTTTCTTTCCCTGCTGTGATTTCTAAACTCTTTATTTTGTTTTATGTTTATGGATTTATGCAGTACAAGTATGATACAAGAACAATCACATATAGTAGAGCAAAATACTATATTGTAAAGAACTCCAATCTCGTAAAATATTGCAAAAAACATTATCCGAGAATGCATTTTTAAAGTTAAGTTGTTGATAAGGATAACTAGAGCAAATAGAAAACGAAAATGTGTGTTTGAATACTTGGCGTCTTACCAGTAAAATACATTTATATTGGAAAGTTGAAAATAGAAAAAAGTAATTGCATTTTATTTAAATGTCAATAAGCTTTAATCTGTTGAAACAACGAATTTAAATCATTAGTCCAGTCATGCTTTAAAGGTCCGTGTACCAAATCGTTTTTCGTGTTTCATTTTCAAGTCCAAATCAAGAAAAACACCCACAATAATCATGTTCTTTCTACTCAATGTGAATACGAAAATCGAAGGAACAAAACCACGGAAAAGGAGGCTTTTTTTAGCATTTGTTTTGCGCGCTATATTTTTAACGAGAAAAAGGAAAAAAGCCTAACTATGTTTGTTTTTTGTTTTTCTTATGCAAGTAAGAAAAACGAACAAACAAAATCAAGCAAAACGATGTAAATCTAAATACTTATATTCCTCGCTACATTTAAAAGCAAAGATAAAAGAAAATGCAAATAATGGTCGTTTTTCACTTTTCTTACGCAAGCATGAAAAACGAACATATAGATTTACGAAAAAGGATCAATACTTAAACATTTGTTTTTCTCGCTTCATTTTTAAACAAGAAAAATAAAAATGCTTACAATGATCCTTTTTCCTTTTTCTTATGCGAGTGTGAAAAACGAACAAACAGTATCATGTAAAATGGGATTTATTTGACCATTTGTTTCCCGTATGACATTTTTGAACAATAAAAAAGAGTGGTGTAATCTCGATAAGAGTGGACTCAGTTAGTCATGCAGGGAAGTTATCTTGACAATATAGACATGTTTGTCCTGTCACAGCGTGCCATATTATCATATCACAGACTCACCATGCGAGGCAGTGGGCGCATGAATGCAAAACGAAAAAAGATAATACGGTAATACAGTGTGTCCCAGAATAAACCTTACAATCTTTGCGTGCAATTTTCATTGGTTTAACGGATAGTTCGAAAGTATGTAAAGATTGCATTTTATAGCCCATGAGTTGAACCTTTAGATACCATTTGTTTCATTTCAATCAGTAGTATACAACAAAAGTTATATTGTATCAAACTTTTGGATGGATTTTTTGTCTGGTCCAATTTCATGATTATTGGCCATAAAGTGAGGGTGTTTCTGAATTGAATAAAAATGAGTCACTTTGGAAAACTTATCATATCTGTCTTGTTTTTACATCAAATTTGTTCATTTTTCAGCATAGATACAATAAAGCATGTGCATAGTAATTAAGTAAACATCGTTACGGTTGAGTGAACAGATCAATGACAATACTCAATAGAGCTTCATTCAAGGGGAACTTACAAACTCGTGATATTGGACCAGCAAATTTTACATACAATTATTTGACAAAGCATAACTTTTGTTGTAAATTACCGATTGAAATGAAACAAACGGTATTTGAAAGTTCAATTCATGGGCTATAAAATATGTTAATGATTATGTAACAAACCTAAAGTGTTTTGGTTAACCCTAGTTATACGGAGCGATTTTCACAAACATATTATACGGAGGGGGGGGGGGGGGGGGGCAACAACCCCTCAATTTTTTTATAGCGAGTCCCCCAGACCCCCGTATATGGTACCAGTGGATAGGTATCAGTCCCTTCTTTCCATTGATACCAAATTCAAGGTCATCCATAAATGTATGACGTCATAATTACCAAAATGTTGAAAATCGGCATTTGAACGGAAAATATAGGCAAAAATCAAAATTTTCTAAAAAATCGCATGAATATCCGATTTTCATGCGGTTTTTTACTAAATATTGTAGGAAATGACTAGTTTTACCTAAATTCCAAGTTTGAAATGGATATCTGCTATAAAAATGACTAAAAAGTACATTTTGAAAATCCTGGAGTTACACCAACCCCCCTTAACCCCCGAACTATGAACGGACACTGTACCCCCCCCTGAAGGTGGTAGGGTCGAAATTTTTCACTAGAATAAGCGCAAAGGATGAACTTAGAGGTACACCAAGCCACCTCGCGCTGCGCGCGAGGAATTTTTAGCGACAGAAAACAAATCGGTGCAACCCCCCCCCCCCTTCGTAGAACTAGGGTTAAAAAAGATATGGTCAACAATTTCAACTCTATATTTTAATACAATGTTTTAAATTCGAAAATCAATAATGAAGATGACTTTATAAACAGAAACGAAAGGCAGACATTGGCCCAACTCTTGACAAAGCTATGCTTTAGTCAACAAACAATATGTATGTTTTGTTATTTTGGCAAATATTCTTCTAAATTCTATAAAATAACATTTAAGTAAAGTTCTAAATTTAAAAAACAAGGACAAAATGAGATGTATACATCACTGGAATCTTTATACATACGTATTCTATGAGTATTCACATCATTAGACGGTCCAATTTATCATCTTTACTTTTGAGTTAAATTTGTACCACTTCGTACTACTTGATCACAAGTGACCGTTTCAACACATTTCCCTTGTTGAAAGCACTCATCTAGATTGTTAACTTTCTTTAAATGTACAATATTTAGTTGGTGACTTGAATAATCTTCTCCTTGTAAAGTAAATGTCCACTTCCTCTTCGTTGATGACCTTTTCACAAGCAAAGTAGTCTATATTTTCATTAATAATGAACGTATTCAAATCTTTTGCAATTGCAGTAACCTACATTTTGATCAAAATGCCGTATGTCATGTTTATCAGTTAAAATTATTATACAGAAGGTACCAAGAACCAATGCTTTACCATATAAGTGAAGATGGATGGGTGGCAACGCATGTCTAATTGAAGAGTGTAGAATAAGAAGTACTTAAGTCACATAATACTAGTTCTGAGATATGAGCGTTTATAGTTCTGACTTTTCTATAACTTTTAAATGCAAAAGAGTATAGTGAATAAATATTAGGTGCATGTTATTGTATAGTCAAATGTATCCTTTATGGTGATTTAGAAGGCGATTATTGATTTTATGCAATCAATAATCTCTGTTTTGCACTTAGATTATGGTCGCTTATCAAATAATCCTATTTATCTTAAATCGAATAATCCAAATATGTTAAAAGTATATATATTTGTATTGTACCAGTCAATTTGACTTGTCATTCGTGTAAATCGGACCTTGTTGAAAATTTGACCTCATTTCACGCTTGAGTAAATTTTGGTTTATATCTGCTAAACCAAACCTTCAAGATATATAAAAGTATATATATTTGTAATCTACTCGACGAAACGATTTATTTGATATGCAACTCATATTCAGAGCATTTTTGAAATATGACCCAAAATTCACTCAAGCCTGACGATCGCTTACCTTGCAAAAAATTACTAAAAATTTAGTCAAAATAATTTCTGTCCTTCAGTTACCTCAAAACCACCAATAACTCAATTTCGTCAAAATGTGACTTAAACACTTCTTATTCTACAGTCTTCAATTGCATTATTCACACAATATTATGAGATAAACGTGACTAAACAAAAGACAAACTGCCAGCGTTACGTGCAGTGAAAACTTTTATCCTCAGCCCTGTTGAATGCATTTCAGACTTTGAGAAAATAACTAAAGAGATTTCTTACACCTAATCTACCTGCCTGCGTTACGTACAGTGAAATTTTTTTATCCTCAGCCTTGTTGAATGCATTTCAGACTTTGAGAAAATTACTAAAGAGATTTCTTACACCTAATTCTAAATTTAGTGCTTTGCATTGATCAATTACTTACTATCCAATTTATCTAAACCTGGTTAGATGTATATCCCTATTGGTTATCGCCTTCAGGCAAGGCCCTACTAATACTTCTAAAAACTGCAGAGTAATCTGTGGCATCTAATATATCTTATTTTCGGTAAATCTCAGAAAATCATGCCGGTTCTGTCTTGATAAGTAGATAGCTTCATGGGATATAAATACTACCTAAAGAAACAGGGCGTGTGAGGAGACATGTCATAGGCTGGATGCATTTTGCTTTTAGAAAAAGCATTTAAAATCAGAATAATATCTTCAGGACTAGTAAATCTGACTGCGAGCAATTTTTAGACCGCCCCCTTATTACAGATTATGACTATAGTACGTCACGTAAATAAGTCTTAGCAAATTGTCTAGTAGTAAATCTCGCTGTGAACTATTTTTAGACCGTGCCCTAAATACAGATTATGACTAGCACGTGACGTAAATAAGCAATGGCAAATTGCCTACTATCGTTTATTCAGTATAATACCGCTGCTTGTTCGACTATTCCAAATAATTATAAAACTTTAAGATACAGGTCACACATTATAATGTTATATCTGACGAAATGGCTTGTGCAATTGAAGAGCTTATTAGTGGAAAAAGTGATCAAGAGCCAAAATACTAATTTTAAGGGGTATTGAATAATTCATATTAGGTATATGTTATTGTTTACAAAAGATAATCAATTACAGTGAATAAGAGGTCTGTATCGATTATTGATTTTCTGCAAGCAGTTATCAATATTTTGTACTTGACCACTTCTTCCACTATAATCATGGTAGCTAAATAATTAATTGTAAATATTTTGTATTAAGTAATCAAAACATTCTTAAAGTATATATTTTTGGAATCTGCATGTCAAGACGAACAAGTTGAGATGTCATTCACGCAAATCGGACCTTGCTGAAAATTTGACCTTACTTGATCACGTATCGAGTTTTTGGTTTTATCTCCTCAACCAAGCCCTGAGTTCAAAGATATACATATAAAAACATTTATATTTGGAACCTGCATGATAAGACGAGTAATTTGTAATATAACTTGACATATTTTGGCCGTTTGTGATATTTGACTTTTACCTCAAAACCACCAATAACTCAATTTTGTCAAAATTGCACTTGACCACTTTTTCCACTTTAGCTCGTCAATTGTCCCCTAAATATTTCTCTACACTGCAAATTTTGCAAATCATATCGCTTAAGACAAAGAAACCCTGCCCTTCACTCTCATGATTTAAGTCCGCCCGATTACTTTGTTTGGATATCTGAAGGACAGTACATCCCAACACCCTAGACTAACTATTCCTGACCTGAAACAGAATATTACCATTGAAAACGGGAAGATCAAGAAAAACACTAGCACAAACGTCCAGAACTTTGTCGTTAGAGTTAAAGAATGTTGACATCTGCAAGGAGGCCTTCTAGAACATATTCTGAAATACTAGGCAGCCTAATCTTGACAAGACGAAGATAATTTGATATGTCCCTATGAGTTTAACTTTGAATGTTTATTAAGGGGTAAAGCAGTGCATCATTTAAAGATTAACATAATGCTAGAGTTACGCTTTGACAAATGAAAACAGTTTAACGAGCATTATGTTATTATTAAAACAAAACCATAACCAAACATCATCGTATTAACATTGTAAATCCTGGAAAAAAAATCGAGTACAATTCTAGTACACATTCCTGAGGCGCCAATTTGAAACACATATTCGAGTACAATTTAAGTATAATTCAAGTACAATTTAAGTACAATTCGAGTACACAAATTTATACTCGGATTTGTGTTCCAAATTTGCACCTCAGGAATGTGTACTAGAATTGTACTAGATTGTTTCCAGGGAAAGCTGTTTCGCTGAATAGGTCAATAAAATATTCATGAATGTCTTAAAACATTGATTCCTCCCCTACATGTGAGTCGTACATGTATATTTCTTCTCATGAAAGCGCCCTCTTTTTGTTTGACTTTATGGGTTTTAAGTCTATATATTTAGAATTACAATCCGTTGAATACAAATTTGCATGGTTTTACCAATATTTTGTGTGAAACACAAAATATGACCAGTTAAAGGTACATGGTCCGATTTAATTGTAATTATTATTTTATTATTCAATATTGGTGTATTTATTCCCTTTTTGGAATGAAAATATTGAATTTCGGTGGAGTTAATACCTTTCGGAACGAAAAAATATCATTTTGGGGCAAAATCCACACAGTAAAGTATACCAAAAAAAAACCCACTATCGAAATAAAATGGGTTTTTTTTGGAAAAAAGAGTTTTATTACATGAAATTAGACCAGTTATACTGCTCACTGGTACCAATAACTCAATATTGACAAAAAGAGGAGTTATTCTCTTTTGGAATTGAGCTCTTCAAATATATTAAGGCAACCAAGACTGTAGTAAATCATAGCATCTTGGTTATATTGTTTCATTTCGTTAAGGTGGAGTGCAAATGCGTAATATAGAAATTTTTATGATCAAGTCAACAAAAGTTCTAAAAATGTGATCAATGTGTGTATTCACATCACTGGACAGTCCACACTTATCATCTTCTCGTGTTTCATGAACTTGTACCACTTCAGTTCTGCTTGATCTGAAGTGTTCGCTTCAACACATTTCCCTTATGCCTTGTTGAGGCACTTAACTAGATGTTAACTTCCTTTAAGTATAGAATATTTCTTGGGTGACTCTTGAATAATCTTGTCCTTGGAAAGTAAATGTTTACTTCTCTACTTACCACGGACCTACTCACTCGCTATATTTGATTTTGCTTCTACCGGCTGAAAACTTTTTTCCTTTGAAATAAATTATGTTTTGAACAAAATGTCAATTTCAAGGGTTCGTCGTTTATTACACAAGGTGTTATTAAAATGCTAAACCTTATACTGAAAATGAGGAGAATGGTAGGTGTCACGGTTTTAATCGAGGGCCGATATTGAATAACTGACTCTGCCATTCATGGATTTTGAAGTAACATATGGCAATATAATTCAATGAATTTTAATGAAGTTGAAAATCCATGAGAGGAACTGGTCATGTAAATATGGGGAGATGTACCATAAAACAAGTATTATATTATTTATAGATCAAAACGTGAGCAGAGTATAAGAGGGAGGGGGTTGTGGAAACGAACGGTTGTGGAATCTAAATTTGACGCCTTACAAGGATAATGTTTTCCCAAAATTTCAAAAGGTAAACACATCTATTTATGTTAAGAAAAAAAAAATCAACTTTAGGTGAAGCATTGATTTATTGTAATTTCCAAGTTTTTTTCAATTAGTTACCCCCTGTTTGTATTTACGCAATACGGGAGATATCTATGTTTGGGTGCTGTATCACATTCGCTAATAATATCATTTACAATTAATATTTAGAAAATGTGTCAGATACATTTTGCAGTGAAATATTTCCAGCCTCCATTGTGCTCTCACGTAATGTTTGAAGGCATTCTAAGCGATGGATGAAAAGTAAAGAATCGATGACCCTGT
The DNA here is from genome assembly GCA_000969725.1 of Ophiothrix spiculata. NCBI lineage: Eukaryota > Metazoa > Echinodermata > Ophiuroidea > Amphilepidida > Ophiotrichidae > Ophiothrix > Ophiothrix spiculata. The sequence continues at coordinate 13,583 of JXSR01S005839.1, forward strand.
AACATTTGTTTAGTAAGGAATACAAATATAAGGTGTCGTTTGTCTTCACGGAACTAACATGTCGGCGCCTTGTAATTAGAACGGCGAGCAGCTATGTCATTAAATTAGCTTAGAGAATAGAAAATGTCTAGGGTATTTTTGTGCCTCATGGATATAGCCGGAGCTGCATGAATGAATAGATAACTAAAAGTGTTCGAAGTGGGTGAAGTTTTG
>JXSR01S005839.1:26654-38463 GCA_000969725.1 Ophiothrix spiculata
GGCCTATAATAATTTCATAAATATAGGCCTATATGCGAAAAGAGGAGAAAATGATTTTTGACTATACAAGTCTACCAAGTGCTCTTGGTTCAATACTGAAATTGAATATGATCACGGTGATACGCATGAGTCATATTACAGAGTTCATACGGCATGACATTACTAAATTAACAACTTATATCGTGAATGACGTTTGTTATGTGTCTTTGTTTTTCTATTTGCAAGACTATAAGATTTTGTTTTGTTTTGAAGGAGCCAATATGCAAGGCAAACGTTACCTGAATTTGCATTGCCGGGAAAACCAATAGTTGATGATGATCGTATGTCAGAAAAGATAACAGACATTGTCACCGTGTATTGTAATATACTACTGAACTAGCCATAGTGTAAACATCCACGCCACTAATGATGATACAACGTATCATTTTGTTTGTCGTCGAAATAGCGTAAATATAAGTCTTGATTTCACTGAAAAGGATTAGTAATGGAAATAATTGGCTATATTTAGATAAAACTTGCAAAACATCGTGAATACTTATTTTTGTTTAATAATCCTTTACCTGTTATCCCGAACCAGCCAATTATTTTTTTTGCATATTCATAGTCTTTATGCTTGCTTCAAAAAAACTGCAGAATATTAAGAAAAATATCTAATTTGTTCCGAGGACCATTAACAGGAAGAATACGGTTTAATGACCTTTGAACGCGTTTTTCTAAGTTACACCTTTTACTCCATGATAAACTTTAACGGACCGCAACATGACTTCAGAAGGTTAATGAGGTGTCGTTTTAATCCTTATAACATGGCCTTGGCACATTTTTGAAAAAGTACAAATGACAAGAGACTTTTTTTTAATTCCTTGGACTACTTAAAATAGAGGTAACAATAAGTTATATATCCTTGAAAGCAGGACAAAGTAGGAACTAATAGATTATAAAGTGCATGAATTACACATTAACTGAGAAGAAAAGGGTTGAAGTACTTTAACATAAATGCTGCAAAAACTGCTCATTTTGTATAAAACAAGTTCTACCAACAAAAAAAATTGATGGCAATGCAAATGATAATACTATAGCGCATTTGAAAAGAAAATCCCGTTAATTAATGGGCGGTATATTTAGATTATAGGTATAATTACTTAGTACTAAACCAGTCATTATAAATTATTATCAAGATTGCAGGCCGATAGATCTTTGCTGCACTTTTTATTAATTATTTTAAATGAGCACTGCCTTAGTAATCTCTGTTAATTGCATCATAAGGTCTACATTATTATAAAAATAAAAATGTTAATTATCATAATGAATTGTTATGGACCTGAATTTTTTTGTTGTTGATTAATTGATTGTTTAATTGGAGAAATTTTAATTACTGAAATCTTTAATTGCAACAGTAAGGGATTTTTTTCAAAAAAGGACTTTTCAGTGTGAGATGTTGCAATCTAGGGTAGTTTCCTATATTGTAAATATAGACATGATTGCGTGAACCTATCAAATTTGCATAAATTAAAGTACCAATCAGATGCTAGATGGTGGCATTTCCATAATTAGACCATTGATCAGATCATCTTTAGCCCCGGCACTTTGGGAATTCCAATTGCTGTATTGGGTGTTTGTATTTTTCTTGCATTGTAAATATACTAGATGGGAAATTGCCAGTGTGTTAAAATAATTATGACATCGTGGGGGAATTTTGTTGAAAATGTAGAATCTTTGGGCTGGGCTGGATGATATTCGGCAGAAGTGTAAAATGCTTGGATGGAGTTAGATCGATAGCTAAAACTTGGAAGTGGAATTTACTTTGTTGGAGCAAGTGGATTATGTGCGTTGGATTCAGCTATTAAGCCAAGTGGAGCTTCGTTGTGATTGCTGGACTATTGTGTGGAAATCGCCATTTGATTTCGCAAGGAAAGTTTTGGATTTACTTTCTGTCAGCTGGATTCAAGAAACTTGTGAATTGCAAGAATACGACTGCAAGTTTATTCAAGATTTTAATGCCGTGGACATTAATGAACAATCTCGAACTATAGCGTGGAATATAAATGTTGTGAAATATCCTAGGATCGCGCGGATTTCGCAGCGGTATCTGTAAGTTATTTAAAAGTAATATTTTAAGACAACAAGTAAATTTGTAAGTTAAACCAAAAACAAATATTAAAGTTTTAAGAAAGTTTTCAGATTATAAAATATATTTCAGCGTATTTATTTTGTTTCATTTAAGGACCAGTAAGGTGATTTTGGCCTTGGTCATTTTAAATCGTTGACTGTAACAGAATACATACATTGCTTGAATTCAAGTGTTGAGTTTATGTTTGGTTAACAAATTGTTCGATTTCAAACAAAGAAAAAATCAGGCTTTTAGTTCAGTTTTAGTTTACAAGTTCTACTCTATTAATTCGTTTGGGGGACAATTGAAAACCAATTAATAAAATACAACTTTGTATTATTACATAATTGACTCACCATTGACAAGATGCAATCCTTCGAAATCTGTCTTCATAATTTGCAGCAGGAAATAAGCCATCATTTCCTTGATCAGACTTTAGTCAGGGGAATCTATAGTTTGACCCCAAAAAAATTGCAACAAAAGGTTTTTCAATTGATTTGAGTAGCATTTGGCATCAAGATAGCAAGAAAAAAAGTCCCTAAAATTCTGACCTTGGGAAAAGGTTTTTTTCAATCCTTAAAATGGCTGTAATTCACTTATTATTTGTCACAGAGTTGTAATTTTGATGTCTACACCCATGTTTTTGGGGTCAAGGAATCCATTTTAATCAATATATCATTTCATTAATGATCAGATAACCCCTAAAACCAAGATGGCTGCCAAAATGACCTTGAAATCCTTAAAATGGCTGTAATTCACTTATTATTTGTCACAGAGTTGTGATTTTGGTGTCTACACCTATGTTTCACGGGTCAAGAATCCATTATAATCCAACTATAATTTGCATAATGATCAGAAAACCCTTGAAAACAAAGATGGCTGCCAAATTCATACACCAAAAATCATCAAAATGGCTCAAATTTGTTAATCATTTATCACAGACTTTTTCGTTGTCTATACCTATAGGTTAAGATTAGTATAATCAAAATATAATTAGCTTAATGATCAAATAACCCTTAAAACTAAGAAATCATGTCAGTACCATCAAAATTACCTACATTTATATATTCTATATTTTGATGTTGTACATGTAGTTTTAGTATATACATTTATATGTTTTAGTTAACATGTCAATGAATCCATCCACTTCCAATATGGCTACAAAATGACAGTCACTGCACTATTAAAAGCAAAAGATTTGTGGCAAAATATATCATACCAATCACTTTGTTGGAGAATTGGTAAAACACGAGACAACAAATAAGTTGTCTTAATATCTCACTTGAAACGTTAACATATGTGTACCGCCGCGGCAAAAGGGTCCAGTTGTCGACTCCTACATGTTGCTCATTGTAGCATATCTGATGTATACAAATACCATACATTAGATGTGCTACAAGGAGCAACATGTACGAGCCAACAACTGGACCCTTTTGCCGCGGCGGTACACATATAAGGTGATCTTCTTCTATGATTGGTCTGTTACATGACGTCTTTAACGTTTTAAAACTCAAGTGTCTAATAATTCAAACAGTTCCAATATTGCTGCCAGTTAGATAGGAGTTGAGGATTATCATCATCTACTACCATATTACTTGGCATGGTTCACATCCTCATGATATGATGCTCCGTACTATAGTAATAAGGAGAAATGTTTTGCAATCACAATAGGTCTATATATCATAGTTTTTTCATCGTGAGATTATTAATTTGTCTCATAATAGGAACTGTCTGAACGCGTTCCCGAGTCGTATTCTAGTGTTCCAGACACAGTTTATGATCTGGTTCCCTTTCCTTCTCTATCCAAAGCTATCCAGACCATGATTTGATAGTTCGATCCAGTACTAACACGATCTGAACCAATGAAATATGATTCAGTAGCTGGAAAACGTTCTGGCGTTACAAATAACTTTGCAAATCTAATTTCCATCACAAAAGGGTTGTAGCGTCAGCATGCAAACCATCTTCATCACCCAAGTCTTTCCATTACTACTTTGGTTGAATTCTGGTCAAGGAATGCGTTTGCACATGACTGAATAACTTGGTTACCTTGGATAAGCTTCTGAAAGATTCACACCTTTCAAAGGAGTGTAGTGGGGAATGTAGAAAGAGCAACTTGGCACAAAGATTTAGGGCCTATCCACGAATTCACTTAAGCTATTTGATGTCATACATTTAATAGGTTTTTTTTAGATTGTTAGAACAAATCAAGTGATCATGTCAACATCAGAACCGTGTAGGCTGGTACGGTTTCGGCTGCACCCCTTTTAAGCCAACAATTCATTTTATGATAATACAAGAACAAAATAGTAGGATAAAAATTCGTTATTAGTAATTTATGTTTTCTGTGGCTTAGTTGGTTACGTATTTTTGGTAACTAAAAAGTTACAGGCCGCACCATTATTATTTTCCTTCTGATGCTGCTGGTGATCATGCAGTATTTTCACTAATTAATTGAGGTTGCTTGTAAGCTTTTGACTTAACACCTTAACAATGTCTACGTCTGTATTTTCAGTTTACTTGATTATTTTATACATTGCATGAACAGGTGATGTCCAGTACCAGCTCTTTTGCTTACAATCAATCAATCAATCAATCAATCAATCAATCAATATACACTTTACTTGCATGATATACATACCCCATGATGAAGTCTATTCGTACAAGGGGCTAACGGCTTAACGTGACTTTCAAACCACAAAACAAGTAGAGTAAAGTTTCTTGGCCAAGAAAATAAGGAGAAGAAACCAGCAGTACCCGGGGCTCAAACCCAAAACCGTTGTATCACGAGACCCATGCTCTAACCACTCGGCTACGCTACCCTCTGATGATTTTACAAGGCTTTATAGGAACTAAAGAGGATAATGAATTTGGATAGCTGGTGGCAGATAAAGACAATATGAAAGTGCTCTGACATACGTATAGATACACATTCTAGTGCCATACAGAGCCTAGGTCCCACTTTGGCACCTGGTGCTTTCGAGATGAATCCCCATTGGATCAGGAGTGCATCACAGTCACGCAAAAAATACATTGCAGCAGCTTTGGGATAGAGCATATTTGCATAACAATTTTTTACGATGCTTGAAGCGAATATTGGGATATATTTGTACATTTTAACCCTTGAAAATGTGTGCCCAAATAAAATATAGTTTTTGGTTGTTGTTGTTGTTGTTGTTGAATTTCGGATGATATCTTGGGTATTTTGGGAAAATATTTCTTGGCAAGTTCAAGGACACTGCTGCTTTCTACTTCCACTACGTTAACTTTGATATATGAACAATATTAAAACATCAATGCTTTGGCAGTCACCTTGCGACTGTCATTTTGTTGTTTTGTGTCATCTTAAACTTGACACATTATATTTTGATTCCCTGCTCCCCTAAAACATTGTTGTAGACACCAATTTTAAGACTCAGCGTCTTATAATTAGTGATTTAGACCCACATTAAGGATTTTGGTCGCCATTTAGACCTCCATTTTTTTTTTTGGTCAACTGATAACTTAACACATTTTATCTTGATTCAAATGGATTCCTTGACCCCTAAAACATATTATATAAACACATTTTTACACTCCTTGACCCCTAAAACACGGATATGGACACTAATTTTACAACTCTGTGACAAATAATTAACGAATTAGGCCCATATTAAGGATTTTGGCAGCAATTTGACCGCCATTTTGTTTCTAGGAGTCAACTGTTGACTTAACGCATCATATTTTGATTTGAATGGATTCCTGAACCCCTAAAACATGTTTGTAGACACCAATATTACATATATGTGACACCAATTACATATATGTGACATATAATTAATGAATTAGAGCCGTATTAAGGATTTTGGCGTAGGTATAGACAACGAAATGATAAGTCGGTGATAAATGATTAACAAATTTGAGCCATTTTTATGATTGTTGGTGTATGATTTTGGCAGCCATCTTTGTTTTTAAGGGTTATATGATCAAATTATGGTTGGATTATAATGGATTCCTTGACCCGTGAAACATAGGTGTAGACACCAAAATCACAACTCTGTGACAAATAATAAGTGAATTACAGCCATTTTAAGGATTTCAAGGTCATTTTGGCAGCCATCTTGGTTTTAGGGGTTATCTGATCATTAAGCAAATGATATATGGATTAAAATGGATTCCTTGACCCCCCCAAACATGGGTGTAGACATCAAAATTACAACTCTGTGACAAATAATAGGTGAATTACAGCCATTTTAAGGATTTCAAGGTCATTTTGGCAGCCATCTTGGTTTTAGGGGTTATCTGATCATTAAGCAAATGATATATTGATTACAATGGATTCCTTGACCCCCCAAACATGGGTGTAGACACCAAAATTACAACTCTGTGACAAATAATAAATGAATTACAGCCATTTTAAGGATTTTGGCGGCCATTTTGGCGGCCATCTTGAAAAACCACTTTCCCAAGGTCTGAATTTTTGGGACTTTTTTTCTATCAATCATGATGTCCAATAGGACCAAAATTCATTGAAAAACCTTTTGTTGCAATTTTTTTTAGGGTACCCAACCTTAGATTCATATATTCCCCTGACTAAGTCCGGATATCAAGTCTTTGTTATCTTATAATCTGATATGTAATGCCAATGCATTTTCTAATATTAACAGAGGTTTTGTGATGACAAACACACACTTTTATTTCGTTCGATGTCAAATGTTTGGTGGCTTAAAACACCAACCATCCGTTATTAATTAGAAGATGCATTGAAATTAACGTAATAACAAAGACTTGTTGCATAAAGTATTTGGTAGCTCATAAAGAACTATAAAATGACCGATCCAAGAAATATTTAACGTGATTGATATTTTCAACGATTTTACAAATTAGTTAATGCGTGGACTTTTTTCTTTGTGTGAACGAAATGTACCGTTAGCTTATACTTCCGTGAACACAATATGCTTGGACTTTTTTTTCTTTGTGTGAACGAAATGAACCGTCAAGTTATAACTTCGTGAACTTTCTCTCGTAAAATGACAGCGTTTCTATTGTTCATCGTTTAAAGATTACAAAAACTGAATTTCACGGTAGTAGCTATACAAATCGTAAATAGTTGTAATGGGTTTACAAAATTGTCAAATCGCTGCGACCAAATGTTTTGTTAATATGAATAGACCCGAGGAATAGACCTCGAAATAGGCTAACGAGGACTGGTGGACGCAATGAAAAGGAATTACACATATGCTAATTTTACAAAAAATTAGAAACTAATTTGTTAACCATACGTAAACGCAACATTTAAACAAGCGCATTGTAGATAATAACCTACCGAGAGTTCTTTACTCGAGAGTTCATCGCTGTCTTACTCTGATCATTGATTTTTTATAAGTTCTGGTTTTCTTTTCAATTTCTGAATTGTACAATTGATAACATGACAAGTAGCACATTTAACGAAATACAGTTTGAGTTTGACAGTTCGTATCCCACAGAAAAAATAGACCCCCACTCACATTAACACTCCTTTTGAAAAGTGCGGCGAATAAATCTATAAGCCAAGACTTTCATCACAAATTTGGGATCTCCTGCATATTGCGTGTTGTGGAGAGGTCGCAGATATTAGCATTCTAAAAGATCAATTACATAGATATTATTTTTTTTTTGCATATATCCTCGATTTAGTTTTATTTTTACAATGAAAAACAATATTGCATCGCAATTTCCATATACAACAAGAATATAGACAGAACATATCGTAGTATAAATATTCTTTTTTTGGTTTGTTTTGCGGAATTTTGAATTACACATTTGGTAGATTGTTATAGTGATTAAGAGAAATAACACACATTTAAATTGACTGGCCTAGATTCTTCCGACTATTTTTTACCTACATATTTTTTACATGAATCAATAGAACATGTTTAAGGTAATGTAACCTACCAATAGTTTTCCATGATTTTGAGCAATATTGGAGAAAAATGCAATTCTTTACTAACTTTAATTTTTACCGCCGGCAAAAAATGGTGTGAAAACAGTGTTTCTATTTTCAAATCTTAAAAATATATTGTTTCTATACCTGTGATTGGTAAACAATTAATTAAGATAAAATTGTTTCTCTTTTTTATATGTAGGCCTATTTATTTATGAATCTTCAGGAGCTTTGTTTGATTTTTTATCTGCTAAATCCATCAGAGGTACAAATTTATGATTTAGAAAACACAATATAGTAACACCGCCTTCACAAAATGTTATATTGCAAATTAATTCTGTGTCAAAATTGAGCCAATTTCTGTGTAAATGCTTGTACGTTTGTGGATTTTACTGCACTTTTAAGCTTTATTTAAAGCATTTCCATAAGTTTTTAATAATAAGTGGAATCTAGGCTATTCTCTTTAATAGGAAATTGTAATGTGTACTTTAGGCGTTCCCATTTATAGAACAAATTAATACCCTATATGCAACTCCCAATAAATATACCACCCAAAACCTATAATGTTTGAACATTCAACACAAATGTTATCAAAGTTTGCAATGACTTCAAGTCATCAGTCGAATCTAAAAGGATGATTACCTTCGTCCACCATCACCCTGAATATGTGTTGAACATAAATTTATCACTGTATGTGAGAATTATATATGACCTTTATCTTACAGAGAAACTCGGTGTAACTTATCATTCTCAAGATTAAGTTAAGCTGGAAATATGGTCAAATACAAACAATATATTTATTTCGAAGGATTGTATTCAGTTTGTAAGAAGGTTGCAAATCCTTTCCCTGTAACCTGATAAACTTGAGTTCCGTTTAATCAGATAACTTTAAGAGCAATCGCTTGCTTGCCAAAAGACGGTAGATGATATGATTTACTTGGCCAAGCGCTGTAATTATTAGCTTTAGCCACTTTTATTACCAACTCAGCGCTTGAGTGGGCTTTATTTAGCGAAGTGAATAAACACTGATAACATCTTGCCCTTTTTGTATATCGAGCATTAATTTTCTTCCCTCAGGAACTCGCAAACAACTACCTTCTAGTGAATATTGCGTATGTTAATTACTTATCCATGGCAAAGGTGTAATATTACTTGTCAACAATTGGTTATATAAAAATATAAAGATTTAACAAAAATCGAAAAAAAATCATTAACTTTCAAATAACTTAACATTTTACAAATAAGAAAACCTATCTATAATAATAATGCTAATTTATTAGCATATTGTTTTATAGCGTTTTTAAACTAAATACATTCCCAGAGCCACGTTTTGGTGCATGTCAAAGGCGTATATATAATTGATTTCCGGCACAGTTATTTATATTTAAAAAAAATGGCGTATACAACCCACCCCCACCCCCCACCCCGAAAAAAAAACCCCAGCAGCTTTGAAAAAAACCATTTATTTGGCTAAAATGGGTAACTGTTTTGTGAATGTGCGCAAAAATGGGGTTTTTTTGAAGTGAATTGCATGGAAGTTGGTCCAATTATTTTTAAATGTAGTTTTGGCTCCCGCGGGTGGCGCCTGAGCAACTTTCGCCCCCTCCCCCCCCCTGTCACTCCACCACTGTATTACAGGATGATGAAAAAATAGACTAACATATTGACTTAAATACTTACTGTAAGAAGCAACTTTGTATGAATTGTAATGATTGTACTCCCGACAGCTTCCGCATTGTTGCCAGAAGTATTAATGAATACAATCTACAACAGCTATTAAATGGTTTCAAATTACAACTAGAAATGAGAAAGCTGAAACATCGAGGGATTGTCTAGAGACGTAACACAATGAAACAGGAGTCTCCCATCAATACCGGAATATAAAAGATCTAAATGCAACCAGCATTTGCATAACCTGAATTTAAGTTCCCTGTACAATAGTCTTTTGAATAACATGAAAAGTGATAAACATTGTAAATTATAACGAATACAATAATGTGTAAAAGTTAGTTAGCAACTTAAGTTTAAAATCGCCCGAAGAAAAGTACTTTCTAGAGTTTCTGGTCGTTTAAAATGTCAAGGGATTTGGAGGTAAAAACAATCACGCAAAATGGATAATACGCCTATAATGTCTATGGATGTATTTTACCAAGCTTCGGTTTCCCTTTCACCTCACTGCCATGACATGTAAACGCTCTTTTTAGTTTATGATTTTATGATTGTAATGATACATTAAAAATTATAGATTGTAAAGCAAGATGCCATTTTTTAGAACTCCAGTCTCGTAAAATATGGAATAAAAACCGTTGTCGCGAAAATTTATTTTTAAAAAACGTTACTCGTTGATAGGATAGATTTGAACTTATATATATAATTTCAAGAAAGAGCAAATAGAAAATGAGCATGCTTGTATGGATATTTTGATTTTTTTTTTTAATCAAATGTTTGTATATTTAGGTTTGAATTTTGAAAATAAAAATTTGGCATTTAATTATATATTATGAAATAATTGTCAATGTTAAACTTTTGAAACATATTTTACTCATAACCCCAATCAAACCTTTAAACATGTTGATTGATAAAATCTGCTAGATAAACACAGCCAACTGGACAGGATTAGATCGCTTACTGAAATATAAGACACTGTAGATATTAATCCTTGCTATACAGAGCTCAAACGAGGTGATCTGGAGGTCGTATTACTCAGAGATTTTGGCAGGTGAAACAATGCGAGATTATAACATTATCATTCATGATCAACACCAATAGGATATTACTTGTATTCTGTAATTAAGTAAGATGTATCAAGCCTACAATCTGTCAAAATCTGAATACAATCTTATTGTCCGAACATTATGAAATTACGAGGTTTCGTCGAAAAAGGAGTCATCTTTTTATAAGTAACCCATTTGGTACTTTTTCGTGGAACAGAAATCACTAGTAAAGGTTTATGTATAGTTTTGAGACTCTATTTCTCTTTTATTTCAAAAATTGGGATATTATTTCATTTAGTCGGTGACCTTGAATGTTCTTCATCTTTGGAAGTAAACGTCCTTTTCATAAACATAGTTTTACTCACTACTTATAATGAACGTATTCAAAACTTTTGATTAAAATGCCACGTTAAAAAGTTACATACACAAAGCGATAGTATAATTGATGAAAACAATATACAGTGCAAGAAACATGACAAACGCAAATTAGGAATAGAATGAAGCACACCTTTTTACCCTAAAGGTTACTCACGTTTAGACGGTTTCGTCTTCCGACGGAAGACTTCTTCAGTAATGCGCCGACTTGGCTGCTTCACTCCTATGGCTTTCTCATCTTTCGGGTGCAAAGATCGTTCTGTAAGCATAGTTCTTAAAGCGATATTTGAGTGCAGGTCAGAGGTGAATGAATTAATTTCCAGCACATTATTAATATTATGTACACTATAGGATGATGATGAAAATGTTTACATGACAGATTTTATCACAGATGTTTAAATAAACAAGCTTTACCATTTGAGAGTTGATGTAAAGTATTGTATTTATCAGCAGTATTCTTTTCTTCCCTTTCACTATAGGCCTAAAATTTGAGAGCATTTGATGAACTTTTAAGTTGAAACTGCCAAAGCAACGTTGTATGAATTGTAGCGATTGTACTCCTCATAGCTTCGTAGTTTTGCCAGAGGTATGTATTGAATACAATCTATAACAGCTATTAAATGGTTTCAAATTACAGCTAGAAATGAGAAAGCTGAAACATCGAGGGATTGTCTAGTACCGTAACATAATGAAACGGGAGTCTCCCATCAA
>JXSR01S005839.1:46456-60702 GCA_000969725.1 Ophiothrix spiculata
CCCCCCCCCTCTCAGTAAGACGTGTTACAAAAAAGCCTTAGGAAGACGAGGGTTAATAGCATTAATAGGATTAGATTATCTGAATTATACACTTGTTTTTAAAAGCAATTTCCCTTCCATAGACTATGGCGTAAAAAGATCACCGTCTTGTAAAAACTTGATACCCTATTTCGCCGAAACCTCATAATGTTCGGACAATCGATTTTGTTCAAATTTTAACAGACTTTAGACTTAATAATTATACTTCTTAATGAATTACAAATAAAACTGTAGGGCGATTTCAAAGTAACGTTTGTGACCCCCCAAAAAATGGGAAAATTTCGCCGCCGGTATGCCCATTTTGATTTCGGTCCGAAAAGCTTAGCTCCCGCTCGGGATGTTGGTACTATGGTTGCTTCCTATTTTTTCGACAATCTGGAATGGATGAATGAATTATATATACAGAAGGGTTCGAGAGTGACGCATTTTGCATATATGGAACTCTTTATCTCAATTATGGATCATTCAACTTTAATTGCCAGTCATCCACTGCGGAGAGAATGGCCAACCAATTTTATTGATTTAAATTAACTTTTTAAAGATGCGAACATTGAACTGGAATCAGTTGATGGACTCAAAGATTATGACTACTTTGAAAGAAGCTCTTTCAAACGTTCTAATCATTGACATTTACTTCGGGATGATGAAACCCCACTTATCTTCAGAAGGCACAAATGATTTTATGCTATATACTCTAGGCCAATGCAAATGTCCACTCTAGCTGGTGGCTAGTTTGGAGTCAATTATCAATTGCTCTTTTATATGCCAGGATCCATCAAATTTTCATTAATTTTATATTCAATACTTTATGCTATTTACTCTAGGGCCAAGCAAAATGTCCACTCTAGCTGGTGGCTAGTTTGGAGTCAATTTTCATTAGCTCTAAATTTTATGACGATTTCCATCTTTCCACTATCTCAATGTGCATCTTTGTGATTTATAAATCTGCCTCTGGTAGCTTATGGCAAGGTTTTATGCAAGGTTCCATCAAATTGAGCGGGATTCAATGAGCAATTTTGTGGTTAATAAATCTGCCTCCGGCAGCTTATGGCAAAGCATCTTTCTTTTAGTTTTATTGTTATTTAAGAGGGAATTTTCAGGCATTCACAAAAGTAATTAATGGTCCACAGACCAGTTACCCTTGCGTCACAAATAGGTCCCTCAAATATCATGGATCTGTTACATGTTACCCTACAAATGACTTTTTTGCTAATGGGGACATTTGGTATACAGCAATTGTGTAGACATGTGACAATGCAGATGATATGTCTTCAATGTTAAATAATAATCTTTTTTATGTCGCAAAATGGTTGAAAGATAATAAATTATCTCTTAATGTATCAAAGACAAAATATATGATTTGTAGTAAATAAAGAAACTTGCATAATTTTAACGGCATCAGATTAACTATTCACAATACTGAAATTGAGAGTGTCACATCTTTTAAATATCTTGGCACATGGGTAGACGAATCGTTAAAATGGAATGAACATGTTACGAACATAAGTAAAAAGATTTCCCAGCATGTAGGATTTATAAGTAGATTAAGAAAATGTCTCCCTGTAAAGATGACCAAACTGCTTGCCAACAGTCTTGCCGTATTTTGATTATTGTAACTTAGTTTGGAGTAATTGTACACATTTTGACCTCGGTAACAAATTACAAATTCTTCAGAACAGACTTGCCAGAATTATCCTTTATGAAGGACCGAGAGCTCATGTGAATGATATGTTAAGTAAACTTATTTGGAGAAATATAAATGATCGTTCTTTATTCAACCTCATCCTTTTAGTACATAAATGTCTTACAGATAGTGCTCCAGATTACATAAAATATTCCTTTCATTATGTACATCATGCATGTGGAACCAGGTCAAGTTCAAATTTACAATTATATCATAATAAAGTTAGAACAGAAGCAGGCAAAAGAACATTTCATTATCGAGGCACCACTGCATGGAATATTTTACCTTTCCATCTCAGATCTATCAACAACTCCAGTGTTTTTAAACAAGCTCTTGCCAATTTCATTTAATTGATATGATTATTTAAAACTGTACATACAAAAAGGAAAATGCATTTTGTAAAAAACTGTGTATTTGTGTTGTTTTTAATTGATCTTATATTTATACTTTTTACTTTTCTATTATCAAATGGCTTTTATATTGAATATTATGTATATAGTCTATGTATATTATATATATTTTTCAACCGTGCATAATAACTTCTATATGAAAATTTTTATATTTATAGATTTTTAAAGCCACGATTAATAATTATAGGTTTAAAGAACATTTGGTTTGTTTTGAAATGAAAATATTTTTGCAAGTTTTTTTAAAAAATACATTTAAGTTAGAAACAGTTTTTAATACATGTTCTATGTTTTTGATATATATGAAATTTTATATTTTGTTCATAAAAATGGCTTCAACCAAATTTAAACATTTGCTTTGTCTTATCTGTTGTATATACTCATACAAATTACTGTCTTATCATTTGTTTGAATTTGTTAAAAATAATTATGTTGTACATTTCTATAATTTGTTTTATACTTGTTTGTATGTAAAAACAGGGCTCCTGTAATAGCAGAATCTTTGTATTTCTGGACAACTCTGTATAAATATGGTTTTAATAAATAAATATGAACGGTCTATCTATAACCTATATTATTGCTATGTATAAATATGGTTTTAATAAATAAATATAAATAAATATGAACGTTCTATCTATAACCTATATTATTGCTATGTGCTTCTGATGAGTGAGGCCCTTGGGCCTTACGAAACAAATTTGTAAAGCTATGTAGTTATATCAAAGAAATCCAATTTTGTATTCAAGCTCCCTTTATGGTTGACCACTTTACCTTTGGATGATTTCACATATGGAATTTACAATCATTATCTGTAACCTATCTATTTATAAAGAGTGAACTTCTCATGATTTAAATTAATTAAGTTATACTTGACCAAACAATTACGGAACACGATTGATCAAGTGGTTGAGGCGACGGTGGTTAAGGCGTGAATACGCTTACACGCAAAAGTGTAAGAAAGTTATGATTTATGCATTGTTAAAAAACGCTAAAAATGCTAAAGCGTGTATCGAATATTGACATATATATCATCCAAATGTTGTTGTTCCTTAATGGTTTATACATGAGTAATTTTCTCCATAAATTACTGTACAAAACGTGCATTTAACACTCAAAAACTTTAAAACGGCATATCTTTTGACCGAGTCGACGTAGTTGGTAAAAATTATACGTTTTTTAAAAGGACATTTGACGAAGGAATCCAATTATGTGATTATTTTAGGTAGTGTATACAGGACAAAACTTATGACCGAGGTAAACAAGCAAACAAACAAACAAACACAATGCACTTTTACTTTATATTTGCACCCTGTATAATTTTTACCCATCCCAGTAGGCTTATTTAGATGAAATTGAAATCCTCGGAAAATATGCTTTCAAGCAATATAAACTTGGGTTTTAAGTGTAGATATTTAGAATTACAATTCTTTAAATACTAATTTGCATGGTTTTACAAATGTCTTTGTGTGAAACAAAAAATATGACCAGTTAATGACTTACGCCAAGTTGCCATTCAAAAATAAGGTGTATGACCTTCGCAAAAATTTGATCTGATAGTCATAGTCATAATTTCCTAACTAACTTTAAAACGTTATTAAACCTTAAAGCATTGTAACACTAACTAAGATTCTTAATGAACTGATGAATGCCTCGTATGTGCTAGCCATTTATAAGTGCTATAACAGTTAATTCGTTTTGAATTTTGAGTGTAGATGATTTGTAAATGACAAAAGATACTGATAGTTGAATGAATGAGAAACAAAAAAATACTTTAAACATCAAATTTATATTATCACTCTGGCAATTCAGTGTATTTTATAACCTACTGCAATGTAAAATTATTCTCCCAATCTTGTAAAATTACATTTCATTTGTTCATTAAAGATAAATTAATAATAAATGAAGACTTTCCAATAACTCAAAAAAAGTAAAATAGGAGAAAAACACCATTTATTTAATTACAGGAGGCCCATTTGACATTTTATTTCAATTTTGATAGGAACTTAAATGTTAGTTCATTCGGTAGTGACAAAAACTGGTTTGAGAAATCTCAAGGCATCTTAAGGCATCCAAGACTGTAGTAAATCATAGCATCTTGGTTAGTGCAAATGCGCTATATGGAATCAAGTCAACAGCAGTTCTAAACATGTGATCAATGTGTGTATTCTCATCACTGGACAGTCCACATTTATCATCTTCTCGTGTTTCATGAACTTTATACCACTTCAGTTCTGCTTGATCTGAAGTGTTCGCTTCAACACATTTCCCTTATGCCTTGTTGAGGCACTTAACTAGATGTTAACTTCCTTTAAGTATAGAATATTTCTTGGGTGACTCTTGAATAATCTTGTCCTTGGAAAGAAAATGTTCACTTCTCTCCTTACCACGGACCTACTCACTCGCTATATTTGATTTTGCTTCTACTGGCTGAAAACGTTTGCCTTTGAAATAAAATGCCAATTTCAGGGGTTCGTCGTATATTACACAAGGTGTTATTAAAATGCTAAACCTTATACTGAAAATGAGGGGAATGGGAGGTGTCACGGTTTTAATCGAGGGCCGATATTGCATAACTGACTCTGCCATTCATGAAGTTACGAATGGCAATATAGTTCAATGAATATTAATGAAGTTAAAAATCCATGAAAGGAACTGGTCATATAAATATGGGGAAATGTAACATAAAATGTTTTCCGTGTAGGTCAATGAAGTTTAAAGAGTAAAAACTATAGTGCAAAACATGTGGTACCATTAGATGGGTAATTTAACATTTTTTCAAATTGAAGTCAAATGAACAAGTATTATATTATTCATAGATGATCAAAACGTAGGCCTATAAGTATAAGAGGGAGGGGTTTGTTGAAACGAACGGTTGTGGAAGCGTCATTGACTTGTACGCAAAATTGTCAATAAGTACCAAACTTTAAAATGTTTTCAGATCTAAACTTGACGCCTTACAAGGATGATTTTTTTTTAATTTTAAAAGGTTAACACATCTATTTATGTTAAGAAAAAATATTTTTTTTAGGTGAAGCATTAATTAAATGTTATTTCCAGGGTGTTGTATCACATTCGTCCTTCGGCTTCATGTGATACAGCACCCAAACAAAGATAAATCTCCGTATTGCGTGAACAAACAGGGGGTTAATAATAATATCATTCTCAATTAATATTTAGAAAATCTCAAGATGAATTTTGCAGTAAAACATTTCCCGCCTCCATTGTGCTCTCACGTAATGTTTGAAGGCATTCTAAGCGATGGATGAAAAGTAAAGAATCGATGACCCTGTAACATTTGTTTAGTAAGGAATACAAATACAAGGTGTCGTTTGGTTTGTCTTCACGGAACTAACATGTCGTCGCCTTGTAATTAGAACGGCGAGCAGCTATGTCATTAAATTAGCTCAGAGAATAGAAAATGTTTAGGGTATTTTTGTGCCTCATGGATATACAGCCGGAGCTATAAAAACTAAAAGTGTTCGAAGTGGGTGAAGTTTTGGTACTATAATAAAAAATATTGAATAGGACAATATAAATACATAAATGGATTCTGGCTAAAGGAGATCAAACATTATTATACATGTACATTGCCTGAGATATTCGTGTGCCTATTATCACTTAGGGACGTGAAACGCAATGTATTCTATAGTTCTTCCATGTGATTTCAAACTTCACGTTCTGAGTTTCTTCGGGACAAAACTATTGTTTTGATCAAACGTAAAACACGTTTATTGGCCGCCGTTTTGAGACGATTCATTCAAGTTTTCGAATTTGTTGGTCTATATTGGATCCGGATATTGGACCATTTCATATGTTTTATCAATGAACAGAGCGTCAACGCACAATTCATTCGGAAAGGCGGGTCCCATAACCCCTGGTCACCAGGGCGGGAAATACATTACATTGGTCATTTAACATATATGTAATAACACAGAAGGTATTTTTGAACATGTATTGAATAAATATACGGAACGTATTGAGTCTATATTACATTTTCCAAAAATGAAAGCATAACCAGTCAATTACCTCGGGGAAGGGGGATTGTCATCTTTACCTCGAGAGACAACAATATTTCCAAAAATTCAAGATGGCCGCCAATTAAATATGCAATTTAGGTGATTTTTTTTTAAATTTTTGTTTTTTTGGTCACCCAAGTATCCTAGACACCAAATATGAAGTTCATACCATAAAAAAACCAAATTTTTGGTGCAGATCTTCCCTTAAAATTACATTTCATTTGCTCAGTAAAAATAACATAAATAAATATATTAAGGCACCCAAGACTGTAGTAAATCATAGCATCGTGGTTATATTGTTTTATTTCGTAAAGGTGGAGTGCAAATGCGCTATATGGAATCTTTATGTTCAAGTCAACAACAGTAGTTCTAAACATGTGATCAATGTATGTATTCAAATCACTGGACAGTCCACATTTATCATCTTCTCGTGTTTCATGAACTTGTACCACTTCAGTTCTGCTTGATCTGAAGTGTTCGCTTCAACACATTTCCCTTATGCCTTGTTGAGGCACTTAACTAGATGTTAACTTCCTGTAAGTATATAATATAAGTATAGACTCTTGAATAATCTTGTCCTTGGAAAGAAAATGTTCACTTCTCTCCTTACCACGGACCTACTCACTCGCTATATTTGATTTTGCTTCTACTGGCTGAAAACTTTTGCCTTTGAAATAAAATGCCAATTTCAGGGGTTCGTCGTTTATTTCACAAGGTGTTATTAAAATGCTAAACCCCCGCCTCCACCCCCCTTTCCCCCTTCCACAGCCAGCATATGCTAATATTAAAATTTGAATGTGTTCTAACTATGTTGCATAAGTTGAACACCAACATTCAACAATTGGTTTTAGAACGCATGTTACGCGTCCTGATTATTGATAGCATTCTAAATTAAGAAAATGAACACTAGTGTGCACTACTTACCATATTTTCAAGAACATTGGTGTTCTAAATAGAGATTATGAACACATTGGACACGTCCGTTAGGCGTCATGTATTCGACACAATTTGCAGTGTAGGTGCTCTTCTTCACCCTATAATGTGTTCTTTTACATCTTACGCAATATATTCTGTATTGCAACAAATATTTGTAATGCATGGGCTGCAATAACTCAATATTTTTGTACTTTATCATATAAATGTATTCATGTTTAATAAATGATAAATTCGTTACCCCCTGTTTGTTCTTACGCAATACGGAAGATATCTATGTGTGGGTGCTGAATCACATGCGCCTTCGGCTTCACGTGATACAGCACCAAAACATAGATATCTCTCCGTATTGCGTGAACAAATAGGGGGTAACTAATAATATCATTCACAATTAATATTCAGAAAATCTATAAGATAAATTTTGCAGTAAAACATTTCCCGCCTCCATTGTGTTTTCACGTAATGTTTGACGGCATTCTAAGCGATGGATGAAAAGTAAAGAATCGATGACCCTGTAACATTTGTTTAGTAAGGAATACAAATATAAGGTGTCGTTTGTCTTGACGGAACTAACATGTCGTCGCCTTGTTATTAGAACGGCGAGCAGTTATGTCATTAAATAAGCTTAGAGAATAGAAAATGTTTAGGGTATTTTTGTGCCTCATGGATATATAGCCGTAGCTGCTTGAATGAATTGAAAACTAAAAGTGTTCGAAGTGGGTGAAGTTTTGGTAATAAAACAAATAATATTAAATAGAACAATATCAATACATAAATGGATTGTGGCTAATAAAAGGAGATCAAACATTATTATACATTTTCATTGCCTGAGATATTCGTGTGCCTATTAACACTCAATTAACCGGGGGTTCCTAGGGGCGCAAACCGCAATTTATTCTATAGTTCGTCCATGTAATTTCAAAATTCACGCTTTGAGTTTCCTCGGGACAAAACTATTGTTTTGATCGAACATAAAACACGTTACTGGCCGCCATTTTGAGACGCTTCATTCTAGTTTGTGTTGGTCTTATATTGGACCCGGATATATTGGACCATTTCATATGTTTTATCAATGAACAGAGTTTAAACGCACATTTCATGCGGAAAGGCGGGTCCCTAGGAACCCACAACCCCTGGGCACCAGGGCGGGAAAATACATTGGTCATTAAAACAGAAGGTGTTTTTGAACATGTATTGAATAAATATACGGAACGTATAGAGCCTTTTTACATTTTCAAAAAATGAAAGCATAACCAGTCAATGACCTATAGGGGAGGGGATTGTCAACTTACCTCGAGAGGTGCGCTTCTGACAACATTTTTTCCGAAAATTCATTCAGAGGGGGAATTTTGCCCAAACATCACCACACCCCTACTCCACTCAACCGTGTCACCGCCACTGTGTTAATGTGATAAAATGATGCTCCCCGGGTTATGCTCATATTTTGAAGATAGTAATGTCAGAGCTTAGTGTTGATATTTCGATGTCACGATTTCAGAATCTTAGACTATCATCCGCCAGATATGATTTATTTTGTCACTTACACTAATAAAAAAGAACACCTCAAAAGACGTGCTTAATATATTTTATTGCGAATTGTCTTTCTAATTCATGTTGAAACTGTACATCATTAAGACAGTTGACGCCTTAGTTGACATTTGAATTTTTTTACATCTTTGTTGAACTAACACGTGAAGAACCATCGTTAATTTGATGATGACTCAGTATATATACACGTTTTATTTAATCACTGGTTTTCTTATTTTAACACCCATTAAAAATGCGTAACTTTATTAATCATTACCAATTAAGACTTTATTTCGCTACATATGCGGTGGTAATGTTCTGTTGCCTCTAAATTCCAGACCGACTAAATTTCTGTATTTACATTTGCGTTTTATTCCTGTATACATCACAAGAAAAATAAATAGACCTTTGGCAGTATAAACAGGGATTGAGAGGAGTGCCAAAAGTTTTAATTCTAGCATTGGAATGTTCCTTCCTTCCTTCCTTCCTACCTACCTGTCTACGTAGTATATAAATCTGATTAATTGTATATAGCATGTTTTGAACAATATCAACTTTATATTTTTTACCTGTTACAGTTATAAGAAAAAGTTGTTACATTTACCTATTTGAAAGTGTTAAAATTTATATCATTGAAGGTATAGGTCAATTCTTATACTGCTTTCTATTCAAAATATCATAGCTTAGTTTTACGATCAGCATTAGTAGGATTATCATAATCCTGCTGTATTTTATCACCCAATCTGTAGCAGGTGTTATGAGATAAGCACATATGTGATGACTCACCCCGAAAAGGGGGATTTTACGACACAAAACCTTTCAAGAAACCGGTGAAAATAGGGTAAAATAGTCAGCAAAAAATAAAGAAATTTAATAAGAATTTCCAGCACATTTTATGTTGTAAAATTTGATCGCCTTGATCAATTTCAACAATTAAGGTGTCATTTTAAAGTTTAAATTTTTTTGTAACAGCTGATATGATAAGATCAAAATTGATATCATTTGCAAAGTCCCCCCTTTCGGGATGAGCCATCCCATATAAGACGCAAGCTTTATGTTTTTCTTTATAATCATGATCATCAACTTAAATTGCCGTACAATCTTAAATGTACTGCGTTGTATATCATATAGATGAAGCAAAGCCATGGACGTCTGAATATGACTTGATATAATGAAACAAAACCATTCCATGGAACACCAATCTAGTTGGACTGAGGATAATACACCCTCCCGGATTTACATAAAACCCAACAATTCAATGCTTCGAATCAGCCAACATTTGACAATTATTGAAACCACTAAGCTCAAAAATATCATGAGGTCATTTTCTCCATACATTACTGTACAAAACGTGCATTTACACTCGAATACTTTAAAACGGGATATTTTTTGACTGAGTTGGTATATTGGTATACATTTTTCATAAGGAAATTTGACGCGAAATACAATTATGTGATTAATGTTTAGGTAATCATAAAATTGAAATATTATTAATTAAAATATACCAACTATGTCGACTCAATCCAAAAATATCCCGTTTTAAAGTATTCGCGTGTAAATAATGTATGGATATTTTTTTTTTGTATTGAGAAAATGATCTATATATAAACCATTAACAACAGTAATTTAGGATAATATGTATATAAACATGCCTTAGCATTATACATATTTCATTGAAGTATATTCAAGTGTTTATAAATCATAACTTTTGTCCACTTTTGCATGAAGTCAGGAAGAAAGGATGGGGCAGGCAAACTGGTAATCAGGAGCTATTCAACAAATCGATGTAATAAGGAATAGGACTCCTAGAAAACCTCAGCGTACGAGCAGGCAGTTGGGTGAAATCACTGGCATTCCTAAGCTTTCTTCCATGAATTTCAATTCTTCTTGGGGGGAGCAAGTTGCAAGCGCGAGCAGATTTGGAAAGAGCGCAAGCAAATTTAAGACAATGTTCCTCCCTCCTAGAAGAAAGTGTTTGTACACTTTTTATACATGGATAATAGAGTATAAAAAGGTCTTTCATATGATACCAAACTTTACCAAACACGTAAAGAAATCTTAGCAAAAATGCATTCTACCATTGTTGAAGGTAACAGATCAATGATACTTGACGGACCTATTTTTGACGCAAGGCCTTTCACGCATGTCTTGTAAATACAACAGTATAAACTTTTTGTTTTAAGGAGGCGTTCGTACATCTGAAACCAGTTTTTGAATTCCAAGTAGCAGACATTTCTTTCACAAAATAACAAACGACATCAAATCTTAGTAGTATCAATTTGGAGTACACTAACACAAAGATAAAATAAAGAATGTGCACTCCCTTTAATGCATAAAAAGACAGGGCAAGTTACATGAATACAACATTTAAAAAAACCTTTTCAAAGGGGAAATTGTTTCTTGAAACATGGGTCATTCCCCAATGAAGTCAAGATTAAAGAAGCAAAAACACAAATAAATTGCTGAAATAATCGAAACACGTAGTCCTTCAGTTTAATTATTTTTTTTCTAAGTGGTATTTAAATAAAATGACACCTCTTGCATACTAGCATAGGTAAGATGAAACTGTTAATTCAGAATGAAAATTTTACTCCATAGTAAATAATTTACCCCATGGAAAAATCAGAGACGAGGCAAATATGGGTCTTACATTACTTAGAATTAGAGAAGATAAAGTGTGTATCCTATCATGCATTGCTTCCTCTGAGAAATTGTGTAAAGGAAGTCATGTGAGTAGTTAGTGATGAAATATAGTCAAAATGCAATATTATAACAAATAACTTTGATATATGGGCATTTAATCACTAACTACTCACGTAATTTCCCCATACAAACACTCCCATTGGAAGCAATGCATGATAGGATACACACACTATCTTCTCTTACTTAGAATTATAAATGTGTTGAACATATAGGAAAATAAAGTGTTCGAAAGAGATTATTCAATGCCCTCGTTGCAAATAATGAATTTAATGATTGCGTATTCATAACCGTCTAAGCAGGAAGTGTCAAGTGGTTGAAAACGTCGGTGCCATGTCCAGTCAATTTATCCAGATTCACTTCCATTATCTCCATTTTATTGTGACAGTCAGCTTTTATTGCATTTCCTTATATATTCATCTAAAATCGGGGTCAGAAATAAATATTAACGTTTGGTTTAAATGACCACGGCTTATACACTTCAAGACGAATCAGCCTAAGAGGCATGGATTCAACTTACCTTGGTGACCCACATTTTGGTTAAAACGTCGTTATAATACATACAAATGAGGGTGCGTGTGTGTAAAATATTTTAAATCCCTCTGAAATGATAAAGAAAGACAAACAAATCCTAGAAAAAACCCAACAACAATGAAATGTGTTATACTGTTTTGTACAAGCAATTATAGTAGAGTAGTAATATCTTCGGATAGAAATTAAATGGAACAGAAAACTTTTGAAATTGTTTGATAAACTCTATATTACAGATTTTTTATCTGGTTCATCATACTTAAAATCTTAAACATGCTTGTATAAATTATACCCGTATTTAAATAAAATCCTATCGGCAAGTAACATGGGGCCTATCGTATGCCTAAACATGCTTGTATAAATTATACCCGTATTTAAATAAAATCCCATCGGCAAGTAACATGGGGCCTATCATATGCTCCACTTTTTATATATTTTATTAATTGCCTATACAAAACAAACACATATCATTTAAAAAAATATTAAAGTTGTATAATTTTTTTTAATGATTAAAATGTTATCATGATATTTGTCCACCACCTTGAACATGTGTTGAACATAATTTTATCACTGTATGTTAGAATTATATTTGACCTTTATCTTACAGATAAACTCGGTGTAACTTATCATTCTCAAGATTAAGTTAAGCTGGAAATATGGTCAAATCCAAACACTATATTCATTTCGAATGATTGTATTCATTTTGTAAGAAGGTTTCAAATCTTTTCCCTGTAACCTGATAAACTTAAGTTATGTTTTATAATCAGATAACTTTAAGAGCAATCGCTCGCTTGCAAAAAGACGGTAGATGATTTGATTTACTTGGCCAAGCGCTATAATTATTAGCTTTAGCCACTTTTATTACCATCTCGGAGCTTGAGTGGATTTTATCTAGCGAAGTGAATAAACACTGATAATATCTTGCCCTTTTTTGTATATCGAGCACTAATTTTCTTCCCTCAGGAACTCGCAAACAACTTCCTTCTAGTGAAAATTGCGCATATTCATTAGTTACCCATGTTAAATGTATAATATTACATGTTGGTGATATCAAAATAAAAAGATTATTAAAATCTAAAAAATCATTAACATTCAAATAACCTAACGATTTATAAATTAGAAATCCTATCTATAATAATTATATTGATCATAAATACATATACATACATAAATACATAAATACTTTTGTATAGTATTTTTAAATAAATATCGGAGCGATGAAGTTTTGGTACAAGGTTTTGGTGCGTGTCAGAAGTTAATATTACAGCAGCTTTGAAAATATTTATTATGGCCAAAACTTGTATAACTTTTGTTGAAATTGCATAAATTTTGTAAATGTGGGCAAAAATGTTGTTTTTTTAAAGTAAATTTGTTATTTCCACCTGAAATTGAAAAGCCACGCGAAGTATGTCCCCTTTTGCCACTGCCACTGCATGAACGTTGCTCCCATTATTTTGTTGGTACAATTATTGTGTATATAGTGACGATTTGGCGCTTCCAGGGGTGACGCCTTGGCAGTTCCCCCCCCCCCCGCCCCCGTCACTGCACCACGGTATAACAGGATGATGAAAAAGTAGACATATCAAATTGACTTAAATACTTACTGTTAGAAGCAACTTTGTATGAATTGTACTGATTGTGCTCCCTATAGCTTCCGTATTTTGCCAGAAGTATTATTGAATACAATCTATAACAGCTATTAAATGGTTTTAAATTGCAACTAGAAATGAGAAAGCTGAAACATCGAGAGATTGTCTAGTGCCGTAACCTAATGAAACGGGAGTCTCCCAATAATACCAGAATATAAAAGATCTAAATGCAGCCGGCGTTTGCATAACCTAAATTTAAGTTCCCTGTACAATAGTCTTTTGAATAACATGAATGATGATAAACATGGTATATTATAACGAATACAATACGGTGTAAAAAGTAGTTAGCAAATTAGGTTTAAAATCGCCCGAAGAGGAGTACTTTCTACAGTTTCTTGTCGTTTAAAATGTCAAGGGAGTTGGAGGTAAAAGCAAGCACGTAAAATGGATTTTACGCCAATGGATTTTACGCCTATAAGATAAAATGTTTATGGATGTATTTTACTTAGCTTCGGTTTTTCTTTTCACTTCACTGCCGTGACATGTAAACGCTTTTTTAGTTTATGATTGTAATGATATATCAAACCGTATAGTTTGTAAAGCAAAATACAATTTTTTAGAACTCAAATCCCGTTTAATATTGAAGAAAAAAAACCAATGGGCGCGATAATTTATTTTTAACGTTACTTGTTGAGGATTCGAACTAATATATAATACATATATATAATTTCAAGAAGGTGCAAATAGAAAACGGGCATGCTTGTATTGATATTTGGATTTTTTTCATTTAAATGCTTGTATATTAAGATTTGAATTTTGA
>JXSR01S005841.1:12316-33449 GCA_000969725.1 Ophiothrix spiculata
ATTTTTAGAAGCGGAATTTTACCCTGAACGTGATGATATTGGTTTTTGGACCAAAATATCAATTTTTACAAAAAGTGCTAAAAACTTTATTTTTGCCCAAAATTTTGGGAAAGCTTAACTAAAATTTGCATTTGTGTAATGTCGAACTTTTTTACTTTTTGTAATCCAAAAACTAATGTCTAGGAAGGGTTTTCTCAATTTTTTTTATTTTTGTCTTACTTTTAAAAAAGTACCATATTTACTCACAAAAATGTAAAAAATCCCACAGCTGCCACCAAAATGACAATTTTTGGCAATTTTTTAAAAAATAAAATCAAAATCAAAAAATTTCAGAAAACCCTTCCTAGATATTTGTTTCTAAAGCAAAAAAATTCAAAATTTCACATGCAAATTTTAGTTAGGCTTTCCAGAAGTTTTCAGGGCAAAAATATGTTTTTCTGCATTTTTTGCCAAAATCGAAATTGTAGATATCACCAATATTATTCAGAGTAAAAATCCACTTCTAAAATGTATACGTTTATAAGGTTTATGCAATTAGTTTGAGAGTTAGAGTACAAAAACCATTTATGCTAGTTGAAGGTCTACCCCAGCCTTTATCAGTGGCTCTTGAAATGGTTCTTCAGGTGAAATTTATGAAATGTGGCAGCTATTACAGATACAACTTCCTTGCACTTATATGATGAACTGCAGTGCAGTGTGGTTAATTTACGGATGAATCATTTATTTTTTGCTGTCTGACTGCGAGTTGAAGCAATTTGAGTTCAAAATTCATAACATAAATTTAACATAAACAACTTCATTGTCGCACTGTTGTTTCTTGCAGATAAGTATAGTACAAAATATGCACTGTACTGCAGTTGCAGCATAGTTTGAACAGACATTAAGAATCAACATGTAAATATGTTTGAAATGATGAAAAATGATTTGGCATAGTCTTAAATGTGATTCAATTCAATATTGAAATGGAACTCAGGCAAAAATTCAGTATTTGAGACACTTGTGTTAGTAAATTTGAGTAAAACATGAGACACTTGTGTTAGTAAATTGTTAGAAAACAGTTTCAGTGCTTTTTCACTTGTGCACTTTTTAAATTTTGTCTGATTCATATAAACACATAATACCGGTAATTAATTTTCAGTCTGTTGAATTAGAAACTAATTATAAGATGTGTTTTATTTCTTTACAGTACCTCCAACAGCACCAGCAGCAACTTTACCCTACCCACAACCCGCCCATCAGCAAGCAGCCCCCGTAGCATACCCACCCGTCCACCAGACAGCCCCTGCAGTGTACCCACCAGCACCTGGGTACCCACCAGCAGGAGGGTATCCCCCAGCAGGAGGTTACCCACCACCAGCAGACCCTAACTACCCTCCACAAGCCACGTATCCAGAGAAAGCACCACTGGAATACACTGCCTCTACAGCTCCATCAGCCCCTGCAATGGATCAGCCACCAACTTATGAACAGTCTACGGGACATTGAAGTATATGAATCAGGGTAATGTCAAAGGTTAAGTACTTGTTTAACATGTTTATGTTATTCGTATATATGCCACTTAATTATGTCAGTCCTGATGCCTATGGAGAGGTTCCCCCCAATCAACAACCAGCTATTAGGATGATTCTGACACAACTAAAATTTCATAATTCATAGTGGTTTTTTTATTTTGAAGGCAAGATAAAAACTTTTCTCTAAGTGAAACAAATGGCATCTCTGATCATTGCAAACTATTGTGTAATGTAACTGAAGGGTGTCGTAGTGTAGTGGTTATAGCGATCTTGCACGCAATGGGCCCAGGATCAGTTCACTCCGATGAAGGACTATCGTCCGAAACGTCAGTTATATATTTTTGTTATTAAAACATTATGAAATATAAAACTACCAGTTTCAATCTTATTTTAGTTCCCGGGGAAATCTGCCTTGCCTGAATGAAATCTGGGAATCTTTGCAAAAATGTCTTGTCTGACTTGGTCGGGGCATTGAGTCGGATATTCGATCTTCTCCACCCTTTACATGAAGTATTTAGAGTTAAGTAAATATTTCATGAGAAATTGTCATCCTTCGGAGGAGATGTATAGCTGTCTATTTCATGTACAGAAGAGTTATACCAGTACATGTGATCGCAGTCAGTATCGTGAGAGTAGGTTATTCTACCCCTGATTGTTGCCAACCTCATTTTGGTCAAATTCTTGACTTCAAAAATCCACCTGTGCGTTTATACTCACTCAGTGAGGTCTGCACAATTGGAAGAAGAAGAAGAAGAATTGTGTGATATCAAGTGATGAATTTATCAGAACTTTAATGTAGCACAATTATACCAATGATCCTCTCCACATGTGATTCAAATGAAGGACTGGCATGTTTCATTGTTAAATATCACTGTCATCAATATGATGCAATATTATTCTTGCCTTGATGTATAGACTTTGTAGCAGAAATAATAGACTGGACTTAGTATCAAAAGTATAAGGATCCTAAATTTATAAGCTTTATGTGGTGCCACGTATCAAGTAAATATATACAGATTATTGATTATGTTGATAAAATATATAGATGGCATTGGTTAATGAACCAGGCCCACTCAGAATATAATGACCTGATTGTATGTGAAAAACAGAAGGAACTCTTCATTGACACATCTATACTCTATAAACCTTGAAGTATGGAGCAAGCAGCCGGTTAACACACTTAAACCAGTATGACCATACAGGAAAATAAATTGGACC
This sequence comes from Ophiothrix spiculata, assembly GCA_000969725.1. Taxonomy (NCBI): domain Eukaryota; kingdom Metazoa; phylum Echinodermata; class Ophiuroidea; order Amphilepidida; family Ophiotrichidae; genus Ophiothrix; species Ophiothrix spiculata. The sequence goes on from JXSR01S005841.1 coordinate 15,046, forward strand.
ATATTTTTCGAATCATAACAACGTACCCAAGCTTGCTGAATATTCAAATAAACTTGTGTTTAAAGGTTGTCCATGTGGAAGTAGCAAAATTATAGTCAAAAATAATAACAAAATCGTGAAAAATTCATGCATTAAGTATATATTAATATGAAGTGATTTGGTCTTAATCAATCATTGATAGTCTCTTACACAACACAAAAGCACCAGATCACATTGATGTTATAGAATACAATGCATATTCTGTGGATCTTGTAGCAGAGTCTGATTGTTTGTTGCATACTTAAGGTTTATAAGAGTATAGACAAAAATGTTGCTAAGTTGCAAATGTAAGGTATTGATCGTTGATTCATTGATTATTATATTTTGATAATATCCTCAAAATGCATCATGATATGTAATGAAGCCAAATAAGTAAAAATGTTCAGATAAACTTGTCGGGTATTTTGTGTCATGGCAGACTGGATTGTTGCACAATGATGGGGAAATATATCATGTGATAAATACCAGGCACAGTAAATTGATAAAATTGTATGTACTTGTTATATTTAATCATTCTTTTATTTGCAAAAATGTAAGAAAGAATGTACATACAGAAAACCCAGGACACGGTTTGGTTTCATACAAACACATGCAGGGTTATGTTATACAGATTATTATTCCAGTAAACCTTTGTGAACCTTCTTATTAAACATTTTGATATTCATGTATATATTTAGACACAACAATGTACAAATGTAGTTGGTTTATATTTCTGTAACTTTGTGAACTTAAACTCTTTTTGAAAAGTCAATACTTGAACAAAATGTTTCCATCCTGGGGGACTAAGAGCTTATGGGAATGTGCCGTAAATTTGGGTAGCAAATATAATCATGTTCTGGTATTTCAAAAGCACTGACTAGATAAATAATTATGCGATAATTACTTAGATATTGTAAGAGAAAACAAGTTTGCATTCAAATGTTTATAATGTTCCAATTCTAAACCAGTAAACTGTGTCTAGCTTATCCCATGTGTTTTATATCCAGTTCTCGCTGTATTTAATATATTTATCAATGTTTTATTGATAACCATTAATATAGCACTTGTTTGCATTCAAATGTTTATACTGTTCCAATTCTAAACCAGTAAACTGTGTCTAGCTTATCCCATGTGTTTTATATCCAGTTCTTGTTGTATTTAATAATATTTATCTTTTTTTTTATTGAGAACCATTAATATAGCACTTGGAATGTTTGACCATTGTGATTACAGATATATTATGTTAGTAATAAGCCTTTATATAGCTGTCAACCAATAAGTTTGATTGTCAAATAATGATTGTAAATGTAAAGTATATATTTACCAAAGCAATGACAATACAAACGCTAAATTATCACCTCTCTGGACATCAGTACTTGAAGTATGTTTGTTTGAATCATGATATTAGATACAATATTGTTAACTTGTTTTAAACCATAAATATATTATCAGAGGCATTGGAAATGTTACGGCGGTACAGTTTTGGCTGTATTGCTTTTGGGCAATTTTTAAAATAAATAATTGTGCTTACATTTGAAATTATGAGCTAAATCTTTGGAAAATTATGACCCATCATATCTAAAGGTTCCTTAAGGGAATCAAAACCAATATTTTGGTCTCAGAGGTCTACAATTTTTAAGCTTTAAAATGACACCTTGCTGTTGGTTATTCAATGTTCGGTTGCAAAGTTACATCCAGATTGGTAGAAAACATTAGGCTGATCTGAAAAACTGTTGAAAATTGAGTTTAAAGCCTTTGTACTGAAGTAAAACTGGATGGCAGGATTTTATCTTAATTTCAACATATTTTTTAAGCTTTAAAATGACACCTTGCTTTTGGTTATTCACTGTTTGGTTGCAAAGTTACATCCAAATTGGTAGAAAACATTAGGCTGATCTGAAAAACTGATGAAAATTGAGTTTAAAGGCTTTGTACTGAAGTAAAACTGGATGGCAGGATTTGAACTTAATTTCAACGTATTTTTCTTATGCTTTTGATATTGGAACATGATTAATATGATAGAACACACTTCAAAGGTAACGATTCTGATGAAATTAGAAATTTGACCTCAGATGTGATTTTGGACCAAGCTCGGCTTCAGTGGCCCATAGCACGTAATATACTATGCCAAACTTAACAATCTATTCATATGATGGGACTCTAATTTCTTCAGGATAGCATTTTTGAGTTTTTAACAGAAATGAGAAATGAGTTTTTCCAAACATTTCTTACAGCTGAGCTACATGTATGCATTGGGCTGCAGAGCTGAATAGCACAATGTGCACAATCATGCTCCATGCACTTGCATAGCTCATTGAGTGATGCACTTTGCATTTTATATTGAGTATAAATTGTGATGTATCTTAGATTAAATATCCGTGGTGATTAGTGAAACCCTTGATTTATAATGGATGGAAAGATTGCTGATTTCTTTTAATACCATATCCACTCGTCTAATCAGCAATCTGCTATATGATAAACTCTTAAAATTAGCAAATACCCTCACTTTCAACATGTTGACAAATTATCGTACTCTATGACTGTCACATTATCAAAGTTACTCAACCATGCATGCATGTTTGACATGCTTGGATGAAAGAGCTCAACCATAAAGGCGATGTACAGAATAGAAAATCATTAGTTGAATTGGACGAGTGGATACGGTAGATTGATTATGAAACAAAACTGAAGATTTTGTCCAATGGTGCCACCTTATGATTGCAAAAAACTAAAAAACAAGAAATCCTCCTGCAAAAAACCCCCTCTAAAATAAGCTGAAAATAAAAGTTTTTTCATTTAAGGTTGTGAAATCATGTTTAGCTTGAAATATCAGGTCAAGGCCTAAAAAGGGGCACCTGTGCATGAAGCTTGATGAGATATTTTTGTAACGACATATTAACTGATTGAAGAAAACATATATTTACCAGAGAACGAAGTCTTGTATAAAATTAGTCACTTTTTTCTGAGTTTTATCAGTCATTGTAGTCTTAAGTAGTTTTCAAAAGTGCCTATTTCTTCTATATAACAATTACCATACATGGTATACTGTTTAAGCCTGAAATTGATCTACGCAAGTGCCTCTATGAAGCAAGGGGTGTGGGAGGCCCTTTGCTTGTCTTCTATCTAAATATTTTTCTCTTGTCAGATTGAAAGATCTGCCACAAGGTATGTTTTCTTAGAGTTGTAGTGTTTCATCCTTTTCTTGATGTTTTCTCTTGTTTTCCAAATTGATTATTGTCAGTGTCATAATTGGGCCGTGCAAAAACAATTGTCTGGTTCCGGTTGCCTTACTGACCCTTTGTCAAATCCCTTGACTCTTCTCGAATGGGACTTTTTGAAACAAAACTGAAAAAACAGATTGCAGATTTCATCAAATCATTGTATAAATTATTTATAACATGTTTGTATCACGATTCTATGTATTTTATAACAAAAACATTTGGACCTATTGTTTTCAGCATAAAACTGGAACCAAACAAAAAAGAATGTTTTTGCACTTCCTATGTTATTATTCATTCAGTTTAAATGGATGATGTGACTTTTGCCCATCCATTTTAATATGCACCATGTGACATTACTGCAATTATTTTGTGGATGCAACATGTAATATGTATATTTTATAGTATTCAAAATGTATTCTATACCCCAGATATAGATTTCTGTCGTCTGATTGGTTAAAAGTGGCAGCTCGGGTCTTACGCATATTTTTCACTAGGCCTGCTCAATGTTTTTGTGTCGTGTAAGTCGAGTGTTACACACACAACTTTAAACATTCATGATCAAACACGCAACAGTGCTTAAGCTATAGTTACCTTGAATGCACAACACGACACAGTCAGCATTGAAAGAAGAATAGTTATCGTAAATTATCATCGGCATTTTAAAGTGCTTTTAAGGTTCTTTTAACCAATCAGATCACAAAATTCTATTTATTTGAATACAAATATAATACAAATATTGACTGCATTTTGTTCAGAGTATGAATACTTTAGGCATTATCATGGTTTTGAGATTGCCAAGGGGAAATAACTTTGATCATGCCCTTTCAGTATTTGTATATTAGTGGCATTTTTATGTACAGGGTATTTTTCCGTTATTAGCAAAATATTAGTTGATCAATTTAATTTTTTTACCACCACAGTGGTGTAAGGGATCTATTGCTAGTGAGTAATACATATTCAATGTTAAAACCAATTTGAGTGACTAAATTATGTTAATATAAAATCTATATTGAAGTGTAGGCTCTATTATAATATGCCTAGTCAGTGACAAGACTTAGTAATAATTAATTTAAGTAGTATTTATGTACTTTTTTAAGCCTTTGAAACATTTGTATTTCTCTGAAGACCAATTCCAACAACATGAGCGCACCATGTATTGTATGTTTGCCTCAGCTTCTTTCAAACCCAACAAGGAATCAATCAATCAAGAGCTAGAAATGAAATGTTGGCAACATCAAAAATGTATTGTGCATGTGGGGGGAGCAACCTATTCCACAAGTAGTAAAATGTCATTTTTGTCTCGCCTGAAAATTTTTCAGGAAGAGACATACCATTCCTTAAGACTGTCCGACGTTCGCCGTCCACATTTCTTGTCCGGAGCAAATCTCGGAAACCGCATGCCCTACGTTAATGATATTTGGTGACTGGGTAGACCCGGAGCCGAACTGGATCCAGCAACAATTTCGGCGCAAAATATGCTAATTAAGTACCTAATTTGCATAATTTATGCATAAAATACTTTAAATGGGACATTTTTCAAACCGTGCATCCTATATTCATGAAATTTGGTGGGTAGGTGAGGATAGAGAGGCGCTTGTGCCAGCTGCAATTTGAGCGCAAAATATACTAATTAAGTACCAAATTTGCATAATCCGATTTCAAAGGTTAAAGTGTCAAATTGTTCGTCTTGGACCGGCGATCAAAAGTGTCAATGGTAACCCCTTCGTTTCGACCTTTCCCTGGGGGTCAAAGGTCAAAAGAAAGGTCAAATTTTCAACTTTGTCCGATTTCTTGGACCAGCGATCAAAAGTGTCAATGGTGACCCCATCGTCCGACCTTTCCCTTGGGGTCAAAGATCAAAATTTCAACTTTGTCCGATTTCAAAGGTTAAGGTCTCAAATTGTTCGTCTTGGACCAGCAATCAAAAGGGTCTATGGTGACTACGTCCTCCGACCTTTCCCTTGGGGTCAAATTTTCAACTTTGTCCGATTTCAACGATCAAGGTGTCAAATTGTATGTCTTGGACCAGCTATCAAAAGTGTCAATGGTGAACCCATCGTCCAACCTTTCCAGTACGACGGCAACTTTCGCGTATGACCGTTGAAAGGTCAAATTTTACCGTGATGGACTTTGGTGAATGACATGAGCCCTCGTGGGTATGAGGATCGAGACAATTTCCCGCTTATTTTGAAACAAAATTTCAATAAATAAAAATATATAAAAAAAGGTAACCAATCAGTGTCCTTATACGCTAAATATGTGATAAATATGTATTTGTTTTAGTTGAAAACCAAAATTGAAATTTTACTTCCGTGAAAATTGACCTTTCCGAGTTTGGGTCATCGCTGCCGCAATGTCTTGATCATTCAATGTTTACCTTTTTCAGTAGGTGCGAAAAGCTGTCTTACACAAAACTAGCAATACATTTCTAGGTAATAGTGAAGTTATAAATGTATATTTTAATAAAAGGTGTACTTTGTGACCGAGGAAATCTCTTTCTCTTTTTTTGTGAGGAGTGTCATAACTGGTACCTCCGCTTTTACTCATCAGGTAAAGTTTCCGAATTCTGCTCTTTCTTTGCCTGAAAAGCTGAGGGTGAATTGGTGACGTGTTAAAATTGTTCTTAAAATTTGTCGAATTATACCTGTCTAGAGTTACCGTCTTGCATTATTTTTTTACGTATCTGTGTGAGTTATGGCTGCTGTTGATTCTGTTCGTGTTATGATTCTTGGTCATTCTTTTGTTAGACGTTTTAGTGAATCTGTTTATTTTGATGTCAATTTGGGGATTGACGATGTGGTTTTAAAAGTTTATGGTGTAGGGGGGAGAACAGTCGAGAAGGTATGATCAGTCTGGGTATGATAGGGCATTGTGCAGAGGTTCTCCCCTTGTTTTATTATTTTGGATATTGGTTCAAATGATTTGTGTGACCCCAATGTTGACCCTGCTGTGTTTGCTCCTCGTGTACATCATTTTTGTGATTTTTTTATTTCTTCGGTAGCCAGTGTCCAGTCTGTTGTTATTTGTGAGGTAATAAGAAGAATCAATGTGCCCTATCCCCATTATAATTCAATTTAAGGCTTTTACAGGCATGAGAATTTGCAGATAATTAAATCTGATTTCAGATATTTTGCTACCCAAAATCGTACCAATTCAGATAATTTGGGGTTTTATTTAACCTTTTTAGTGGTTTTTTTTGGTTAAATTTGACTAAATTCAGATATTTTTATGAAAAATCATTGTTATTAAATAGTGGGCTATACAGGGTGAAAAAAAAATTGTGATGTTTCAGATTAATGAAAGTAAAAGCTTAAGTTACATGTGCAACTTGTGCTCCCGAACAATTTGACACCATATGTTTCCGTTGGGGTCAAATTTTAAATTTTGTCCGATTTCAAAGATTAAGGTGTCAAATTGTGTGTCTTGGACCAGCGATCAAAAGTGCCAATAGTGACCCCGTTGTATGACTTTTCCCTTTGGATCCACCCCACAACTGAATGATTAAGTAGGCGGTCGATACGCAGGCGAGACTACTGGTTCGCGAACCATCTTGTTTTTGCTTGGAATTGGCATTTTTGATAGGACCAAGTGGAGGAACTTCTAGGACCTCCATCTGAGGTTAAATACCCCCGCCCTAGCTCCCCATTTTCTCAAACTACCTTTGAAATATGAAAATAAATTCATAATGGTACTTTTATATGCAAAAAGGCTTGGACCATAACCCATACAACTCCATCCTCTTCATCTAGATGCATTGATGTTGGCGAGCTGAGCTCTCGTACACTTCATCATCATCATGTAAAAAATGATAACAATGTGAAATGGAGACTTTCATTTGTTTCAAAGACTAAATATTTTGAGTCCAAGAATCAAAATGTGACCATCCACCATAAACCTTCACTAAAGTTGGCCCCTGGTCAAATTTGTTTTATTGCAGATTTCAAAAGAAAATATCTTCAGCATTAAAATGACACTCGTTTCAAGTTCGTATGACACCAAGCCAGCATTGGAAATAATTATGATTATCATAAGCATGACATGTCATAATAAATAACCGAGAAAACATGTCTTGAGAATTTAATGTTGTGCACATTTCAATTTTGACTACATCTACAAAATGTTAGTTTTCAACTATTTTGGAGTTGAAATAAAGGCTGATATTTTGCCAGCAGTCTTACCCTACCATACAACAAAATATCACAATCGCTGAAGAAAATTGCAAATATGTCATAGACCGGAGTTAGTTATGATCACGAAATCACTGCCATGGCAGCGCGTGCTCATTGGCTTGACATTGTGATAATGGTATTGGGGTGCAAGAGTTCCTTGGTTCTAATCCAGGCAGGATACCCACCAGTTTTAACTTAAAACGGGGGATGGGCTTGTGGGATACGGGTTAAGAAAGGCATGAACATTTAAGTCACAGGCATGGGAATTTTCAGATAATCAACTGATTTCAGATATTTTTATCTTTCAAATAGCTCCAAATTCAGATAATTTGGGGCTTGATTTAACCATTTTAGTGGTTTTTTGTTACATTTTACCAAATTCAGATTTTTCATGAAAAATAATTATCATGCCTGAAGTCAGCAAAAATCACAATTTTGTCAGAATACAACTTTCATGTGTATTTTTTACTGTGACTCTTAATGAAAATGCAGACTTTACTGGAGGTTGGTAAATGATGGTCACAAATATATCTATGCACCTCTAATTACCTAGGTATCTTCCATGTGGAAATATATATTATTATTATATGGCCAGTAAATTTGCATGAATTTTAATGTTTGTCATAATAGAGTTTTTATGTAAATGGTAATAATGTACTAAATTGTAAAAAGTGTCAAATGTATTTATTAGCTGCCATATAGTTTATAACCAGCATTACTGTAGCATTTGGTTCAAACTTATGTGATGTTTTATCTCTTTTATTACATGTACAACCCCTGACATTTTTTGAACCGTCGATTTGGCTATCTGCTATCATTCACAATTAAGTCAGCCACCTACTTTGTTTTCCATTTATAGCACTAGAAAAGACATTCAATACTTATGGGTATATACATACCCTTCAGAATACTGTAAACGGCAATATTTTCGCGCTCAGTAATTTTCACATAAAGGCTAATTTTGAATCATCTTGCATGCTTTCATTTTCATGCTTGTGATTTTTTCAACGTGCAGCGGTATATACAAACCACTTTTCGCGCTACATTTATTTTCGCGCTAGGCGAATTGAGCGCAAAAAATAATGTAGTGCGAAATAAACCACTTATACAGTAGGGTCAGAGAAGAGTTTAGCTCCCAAGATTTGAACCCATTACCTCTAGCACCCCCCCCCCCCAAATCATTGCAGACATGCCAATTGACTGAAATCTCTTACACAAGCTATTAGTTGACAATCTGTGCGAAGTCCAAAGCTCACCTTTTAGACTTTCTTCTACATATGTTATAGAGCAGCTAATATATGACTTCAGATTACAGTCTGCAAAGTGTGGTTAAATTTAGTTAGGATTATATCATTTCTTGTCACTTTGTGAGAGATACATAATTATGTCAATACAAAAACAAACAAACAAAATATATAACAAAGAGAATACTTCCTATTATTCATTTATATTTTGAATTTTAGTGAAAGCCAAATAGACATCAAACTGGGTATAAATTCTCAAACTGATTGGACTCTCCAACAACAAATCATTGTTGGGGATTTTCATTTTTTTGGGGGGGGAGAAGATATTTTAATACCAATATTTTATTTCCCAAAATGCAAATACTACACCAAATTACTGAACATGCACCTATCCAAAGATAATTATTATGTACATAAATTTTCAGATGTTTATCCAGAACCAGGCAGAAGATTGATAGTATGTGATATTGATAATTTTGTAGATTTGCAGCTTGCACGTTGTGAAGTTAAAAAGTACTGAAATCTTGAAATGCATGTTTCTATAGAACATTAATTTTATTATATATCTATTGAGTTCTAGATTATTGGTAAGATACTGTGTTTGTGTTGTTTGAATATGTTGACAAAATAAAACAATGAATTGTGTTTTTATATAATTGTGTTGCTATCTCCTTTGTATATGTTAGTGGTTTTGATTATTATAGATCAAAGGTTGTCATACTGTTTCTTACAATGCACTACACAAATGTGTAAAATGTATGGTATAGAGGTGGTCAATATATTCCCACACTACAGTTGTGCAAAACACCTTTTTCAGTCCAGTGTATTTTCGGCCAGAGTCCAAAAAATGTATGTATGTTTTAATATTTTCAAACTATACATAGTAAAAATATGAAATCCTGCAAATTTCACGATTATTGGAAAATCAGAAGTAATTAAAAAGAATAATTGAAAATCGCATATTTCATTTCGGTCAGATCTCAGATTTATTTCTAAGTTTATTAGAGTGTAACATATTCAATGTTGTTAAATTGGGTGTTATTTTAAAGAAGACTTACTAGAGATTATAAATGTTTAAGAATAATTATTCAAATACCTTTAAATAATTGGAAAATAAATTTTTTCTGTCTAAAAAAAGGAAATAATATCAAACTTAGAAGATTCGCGCATCAAAATAACCGTATTTTGAAGAGGAATCTTAAAATGTCAACTTCAAATCATATAGATAAGTCACGCCCTAGAAATCCCAACGTTTTGTACCTTTCCGAAAGACGCAAGACTCATATCGGCTAGATAGCAGCGATACGCTCAGACCATGATGACTTGCAAAGACCCGGTATACAAGTTAGGAAGATACTAAACATTTTTCGTACACATGATGGAGTCTGATAGGGGTAATCGGACTGAATGCTGGGTTTTGATTTTGTGTTGTATCATAAAAAGGATTACCTTCAGGCTCAGACGATAATTGAATTGATTTATTAATAAAGTGTGAACTATAAACAAAGTAATATACGTAGTATTTATTATATTTGTAAAATGCATTTACTTTAAGTTTACTATTATGAACATGGGTATATTTTAATTCCCTATTGCACAAATGGAACGGTCCCTGCGCATGCGAAAATGACATTTTTATGGACTTGGTTTTTTTCAGGAAAAAAAATGAAAATGGCCATATTTCAAAAACTATTTGCTTTTTTTCAATTTTTCTTTCAGAACCGTGTTCAGGGTGTAATTATCTTTATTTAAATGTATTATTTGTCACAAGGGGTTGTATATTTCTATATAGCCGTGTGTCGCCATCAATCACCAATAAGTGTCAAATGTGACTTCTGCTGTTTTTGACCCCAAATTATCAAAATATCCCGAATAATTGATTTTTTTGTTTTTTATTGTTGAGGTAGAACACCGGCTCTACAAAACATATCAAGGAAAATAAAGGTGTTTCACATTTGTTTTGCCACTTAAAATTACCCTCGGAAATTCGATTTTTACCGTTGGCGTGTTGACCATCTCTATATGGTAAAGTGTCAAATGCATTTTTTACTATAATATACCTATGTATTTCTTTGGCTCTTTTCAGAATCAAAGTGCCAATCATTTGGCAAATGTAGTGCAAATTTAGAAGCCTTATGATTAGGTCATATACAAAGAGTAATCAGTCGAGGTCTGGCGGAGCTGGCACGCCACAACAAACAAAACCACACATCACACAAGCATTATTATATGTGTCCCGCCGTGGCAAAAGGATGCAGTTGTCGTCTCCTACATGTAGCTCATTGTAGCATATCATATATATACTAGTTGTATACATCAGATATATGCTACAATAAGCAACATGTACGAGCCGACAACTGCATCCTTTTGCCGCGGCGGGACACATATACTCCCATGTCTATGGTTTCGGTCACATACAGAAAGAGTAGTCAGCGGAGCAGAAAATTGTCTAAATCAGCAAACTCGGCGGGCATCACACATGCACCGCTTGAGCATCAGATACACTGTCAAAATTTCGGAGCTCACTCACAACATGCTGTAAACCTGTTAAGTCTTGAGTCTATGCAATAACATGGGAGGTGTATTTATGTGAACTCACTACTCAAATAATTCGTCTGATGCTAGGGTGAGTCCAGATTGAGCTCCATCTGACGGTTGCTCAAAAAATAATCTTTCAGAGACTTCTGCAGTTGTGTGCAAGCGTGTGAGCAAGCTCGGTGCTCGATCTAGTTTACCTTTTTTAACCATTTTTAACACTTGGTGGCTGATGCATAGATCTTTCAAATTCGGGGAGTTTTCTGAACTCACTCAAAAAAATCAGCATTACAATTCGGCCATAACTTGGGAGGTGTATTTCTGTGAACTTGTAAAACTTGTCAAGTGGGTTTTGTCACGCCAATGCAGCTCGGTCGACTTTTTATATGCGACTTAAGAATTACCATAAAAACTCAAACATGAACTTCGGCCACTTATACTCCATAAACAAAATACAAACAAAACGACGCAGTAAATCACACGGCATCTGCGTCTTAATCAGGGGTGTAAATGATGCTAACTTTCTCATACACAGATTTAGACTTGCACAACAATATGTGCCAGGGCTTGATTTGCAACTCAAATTGGACGATAATCTAGTAACTTTGGTTTGTACTTCTAGATTTATGGGTCTGAATGTTCAAATGAGGTTTAAGAGTTATACCAGGTGTATACCAGGTGTGAAGTTAGACCTGGTTTAAGTCATCCAACCTCGTGAATTTAAGACACTTAAACATCTACTTTGTAACACAGCTTATTTGGTGGTGCAGCTTATACTCGGATATTTATATTATTTCCCCCAGGCTAAGTGAGGCTTGTATTCCGGAATTGGTACTCAAAAATTAATTGCCAAAATCCTGAAAGTTCATGTAACATTCAATAACGTTTGTGACATTGCACAGAAATATTTTTTTTGCTCAAAGTATGAATTCTCTGACATGTTAGCGAATTTTTTATTGTGCTTTACACAGACGATGGGTAACACATTTACAAATGTTTCATAAAAGTGGCAGGTAATCTTACGCCAGGATTTCTTTTAATGGATTGTTTGGTTTGGTAACGTTAGTGACATTTTGGTGTAATATTTTGGCAATGTTTGCGACACTTTTGAATTAAAATGTGTGCTCATTCATGCATGGATAGAAAAACTTTACAATTTCTGTTTGGGAAATACTTCTCACTAACCAAACAAACGTATGACTGACATACTTGCTTATGTGGTCAAATAAAAAAGCTGATTTTTTGCTTGAAATCAAAAAAAGTTTCAGTTTCAAGTCTCTTGAGCTCATTATCAAATAAATATCAAACAAATATTGATACTGCTTATCTTACCAGGTTTTATTCCTCATCCATGACATGGATTTTTCCTGTATTGACCATATATATTTTTCACGCTACATTTATTTTCGCACAAAATTGGGTTAACGAGAAAATAAATGTACCACGAAAATTAATGTGTATTTGTTACAAAGAAAATTCCATACTCAGTCAATGTTCATGCGCGCAAAAATAAAAATGTGTGAAATGGTCCAAAAAGGCTGCGATCACATAGAACTATACTATTCGGGTATACGGTGCACGATTTCACTTTGCCATGCGTAAAGATTAAATCAACCACGTGAATTTGATGCTACCGGGTCACATAAGAGGGCACTATTTGAAAAAACGTATATCTCTGTGCCTGTATAAAATATAGCCTTCGAATAGTGTATAGCGAATACCGTATACTTCTATGTGATCGCAGCCTATAGGGAAAGACACTACCTGCGTGGTGTGCACGCACCCTATGAACCCTAGCATATCGAGGGTTGAGAGCCACAAGGCTGTATCTGCATTTCAACAATTATGAAAACAAAAGATTTCAAGACCTAACAAGTATTTCCAGGTGAATGGTCTTAATACACTTAAAGTGAAAACATAGTCGGTCGTTACATCAAAATGACAAGTGACTCCAAATAAAATAACTTCAACACCGAGTTGAGACCAAATAAAATTTTGCGCTAGATTGCACATGTATTGAATTGCCATATACATTCCACCAAATGTTTGTTACCGGTTCATACTTTAAATTCGATGGCAAATATTTCGTGATGTCATGACCAAATGTTTGGTAGTGAAAATTTTGTTTGGAGGCCAACTATGTTTTGAGCCTTATGTAATAGATCATTCCATCTTGAAAGCAAGGTCGTGAAATCTTTTGTTTTATCAGGTATTGTTGCTTTGTAAATACAGCCTTGTAGCTCTCAACCCTCGATATCCAATTGAACTAGAAATAAGAATACAACTGAAGCACTATTTACTTTTGTTAACATTTCATGTTAGAATATATTAATTAACAATAATATTTCATTCACAACAAGCAATACTGAGCTGGCAAGCACATATAAATAAGCAAGGCTTTGCAATATATATTTGAATGTAAGGACCAAGGAATTCATTGGGGAATCGTTACTCAGTATTATCTGCCATCCTTCCTTGGAACAATTTTATTTGACAAAAAAAGATTCAGAAAACGATCGACTGATCAATCACTAAAATATACAATCACTATTCACAAGAGCAGAGTATTCCCGCTAAAATTCAAAATTCAGAACACTCATTCAAAGGCTACAAAAGTCTAATTCCTGGAAATTTAACCAGAGCCAACAAGACCAGCCAAAGTGGTTAGTACAATGAAAAAAGCTTCCGGATAATCGATAATAAAATTGTAATGTAGAAATCTAAAATGTCATTTATATATCTTATTTGTTTCCCATGAAGGTATGGTATTGTATCTGTGGTATTTATAAGGTGTGCATGGAAATTCATCAAAATAAAATTGGTAGGGAAAAGCGTATCAAATAATCAAGCTAAATGCATGTCAAAATAGATGCTGCATGCTGGAAATGTGTAATAAAGTACACATGCTGTTATCAGCATTAAATCAAAATGTATGTGACCTGCCTAGCTATTGGGCTCTTCTGAAAGTAAATCTGAATGAAGGTACAATAATTAAGTTCAGAGTCCAGAGTTTTCATCACTCCAACCTCACTTGATAAGCAGTCTTTACTCACGCTACGAGAAGTGCACTTTAAAATGTCAAGATGGAAGTCAAGCAACACTTTTTTAAAGTAGTGTCACAAAAAAAAAAGCAAGGTTTAATTAAAATTTTCCTGCAAGACTTAGTAGGGGTGGGCAAGGGTATTTCTATATGTGCAATTTTAATTTATAATTTATATAATTGTGTTGAATGGCTTTCATGCAGAATATTGTGATTGAATTGTATGTGCAGTATTTTTATATTAACCGTATGTTAGGCTCGTCCAATTTGACCACAGTGGAAATAAGTGTACATTTATGTATTCTCTTCTGTGTTTTTATCCATGGATGTTTTCCTAAATAAAATGAAATGAAATGAAATGAAATGAAGACTGTGTATTGAGCAATGTCACAGAGATGAAATCGGTGGACTCTGAACGCACCATATCTCAGCTCCACGCGACACAACAAGATGACAAGTACAGAATCCCCCTTTGAAATTTCTTGGTTATAAGACCAAGGAATTTTTATAGGAACCAGTTTTCTCTGCCATCTTGTGTCGCTCATGGAGCAGAGTTATTGTACCTCCTCTGGATGTATTCGGAGTTTGGCCCGATTTCCAAGCAGATCGCGTAAATCTTCACTTGACGCATATACAGCGTGTGCATTTTGTTTCACGCGCAAACCATGTCTGCATTTCAAGGAGCGTGTATTGTGACTTGCTTTGATCAAAGTACGCCAATTTTCCCGCTTATCCGTTATGAAGACTCGCAAAGTGAGGCACACGGAGCCGTAAAATGCCGGAGGTACAATAACTCAACCTCCATGAGCGACAATCCAAGATGGCTGCCGTCCTATAACTTTTACACGACGGTGAAATCAAAATGGTGGAGAGTATCGGTTCCCCTTTATAAATTCCTTGGTTAAGACACACATATTCATTTTTCAAACTGAAAAGCATTAAAAATAGCAGCTTGAGAAAACAAATACATGAGAAAAATTATAATAGTCTACAAAAAGATATTGATCTGCAATAATACTATTCTTCTGCAAGTCTCAGTGAAAAATAGAGTTAAGATTTCTACTAAATTTAATAACAGCACATATCTATTAGAATCTTATTTAAAGAAGTTTTTAAACCAGTCCTGCCTTCCCAAACATGATCTCAAGAATACAACATTCTTTAACAAAAATTGAATATTTGTACAAATGTTACCTGTCATATCAATAGGTACCTAAGGTCAGCATAGTATATGTGGATCGTCATATCGAAAGTTACCTTAATACCGGCATAGTACATTACGAGATACGGGCCATTGAAGCTAAGCATAGTCAAAAATCACGTCCAAGGTCGAATTTCTAATTTCATCAGAAAGGTTATCAGTGAAGTGTATTCTATCATATTAATCAGGTTCCAACATCCAAAACATAAGAAAAATGTATTAAAAACCAAGCTAAAAACCCTCTCTCCATTCAAGATTTACTAAGTACAAAAACTTTAAACTCGATTTTCTCAGAACTATAGTTTTCCAAATCAGCCCGATGCCTTTTACCAATTTGGGTGTAACTTTGCAACCGAACATCCAATAACCAAAATCAAGGTGTAATTTTAAAGCTTAAAATCTCAGCTTTCAGATGAGACCAAAAATCAATTTTTTGCCGACCTTAAGGTACCTTTCGATATGACGGGTCACATATTACTTGATACGGGCTGTTGAAGCCGAGTTTTGTAAAAATTGCGTCCAAGGAACTTTGCAACTGAACATACAATAATCAAAGCAAGGTGTCATTTTAAAGCTTAAAATTCCAGCTTTCAGATAAGACCAAAATATCAGTGATTTGATTTTGAGATCCTTAAGATACCTTTCAATATGACGGGTTACATATCATACTCATGATTATGTGAAACAAGCTTAGTAACTGAAATTTCTAAAATTGAATAGATAGAGAATTTACAAAATGCATAAAACTATATATTTGAATAAATCACATTTTATGTGGTTATTCAGTCGCATTATCTTATAAAGTCAGCACTTATCTTATAACGTAAAATATGTAAAATTAAGGGATAGAGACACTTTATCATTTTTGTAGACATTTTCATAACAAAACTTTTGAATAAAACGTCTAGAAACTACAAAAAATGCTGAAGTGTATCTATATCCTGTTACTTTTGCACATAACCCTACGTGATGAGCCCAATTTTCAAGAAGGAAACATTGACAGATTTGGCTACACAGCAGGAAAAAAGGTGTAGAAAAAGGGGCCAGAACACAATAAAACGAAATCCTGTATTACATGGCTCAAATTCTAAAATAAAAGCATATAGCTATTTCCAAGATGAATGCAATGCAAACTTTATCTAACACCATGTTCCATTAACTCTCCAGATAGCAATAGTGTTATGCAACAATTAAATTCAGTACACAAAGGTTGAATACAAATTACTTATAGTATTATAGTATAACATAATAAAATAACTTAAAAACATATAAACAGAGGTATAGTATCAAAGTTTTTTTTAAATTTGTGTAACATGCTGTACCACCAGTTGTTTCTGCTTCTATACACCATAAAGCTCAATATATATATATATGGCAAGTTTTTCAGTTTCTATATTGCTTCATCATGGCTATTTGACTGAGAGTTTGTGACAATAATCAATCCTGATGAATGCATCATACAAATAAGCATCCTTTCAGAATATCAGATCTGTTGGATTTGAATGAGGTCAAGACCATCTTTTGAGCAAAACATGGCATTCTGTATTGTGAATTTCTACCAAAGAACTTCAAAATGAGAAGTGGTGCTTGCCCCCATCTATTTGTTGCTCATGGCGCTATTATACAAATATTGAATGCCTGAGAGTGCAATAGTACAAAATATATCATGAGGTCAAATTTGGACTTTTCTATTTCACGAGGCGTAGCCGAGTGAAATGGATCAGTCCAAATTTGACCGAATTATATATTTTGTATACTATTGCACGTGCATGATAGGCATTCAATATTTGTTTTATATCATGATTATTCACGTTTGTTTCATGCTGTGCAATTGTACAAATTATATAACAGCTAAACAAATCTGTGTCACTTGATTGGTGCATCTTGGGTCATGTGCCATTGGTCATTTGGTCCATTTAATAGGTAAACGTCACCAACTGTGCAATATAGTGCCATGTAAAAATTTCGATACATTGCACGGTTACCTTTTTTGGTAAGACGCAACATCAGTCGCAGACGTAATTTTAAATATACGCTTGCACAGTCCGCGGGGGCAGCATAAGACGCGTCACTTGCATTAATCCCGGCATGTAAAGTACCATACAGATGTTGTCTCGATTTGTTTTGTTTATAAAGATTTATTTAGCTGTCATATAAAACAAATAATGAATGTTTCTTATTCGTGTCAATGGAACAAATAATTCATGCGGTGAAAGATCAAATGCCCCATTCAACTCGGCTTCGCCTCGTTTGAATGGAGCATTTGATTTTTCACCTCATGAAATATTTGTACCATTGCACTCATTAACATTCATTATTTGTATACTATTGCACGGCTCAAATCACTGTAATCATGATATAAAATCTGTTATTGAACTTCCAGATATGTTTAGAGATAGGCCAGGCAGATCTAGTAAATCTTTACTTGGTGCATATACAGCATGTGCATTTTGTTTCACACGCATGATGTGTCTGCACTTCAAGCAGCGTCTATTGCGACTTGCTCTGATTAAAATACGCACACGAGTGTGCCATGCGGAGGCGTAAAATGCCAGAGATAAATTAATTGAACCTCTATAAGCGACAATCCAAGATGGCTGCCATTTTGATTTACACTGCAGTCACATCAAAATGGCAGCAAACATCGCTTCACCTTTATAATTTCTTTGGCTCCTATGGTATTAAAAGCAATCAGTAATTAATACTAGAAGAGGGTGATAAAATATAGCTAGGTACCTAGTTCATAGTACCAATTAATGGATTTAGACTTAAAAAGGTTACTTCACTGGGGCATGCAAAACGTAACCACTGTTCCGCATAATGTCCTAACAAGCTGAAGTATGCCATTCATCAAGCACTGGGTCATTCATCAGAGAACAGTTTTTTCCTGCAATAAAAAAGAGAAACAACAATTAGAAAATTTATAATTTTGTATGTTGCTCCTGGGTTTTGATCTTGCCATGAATGAAAATGGTG
>JXSR01S005841.1:54490-79630 GCA_000969725.1 Ophiothrix spiculata
TCAGCACTCCTTCATCAAACACCCTGTGACTCTTGGCATGACATGCCATTCGAAAAGGTCGAAGGTCAGGGTTCAAGTGAGAAATAGGGTTGTGATATCGTAGCTCTAATGGCAGCTGCGTTCTTGGTTGGTTTCTTGTCAAAGATGCGACTTGGCTGGCTTGTTGCGCTTGTAATATTAACTTCATGTGGTGTTTGCTATCCTGAGGCCCCATGTGGGTTTATGGTAAGATGATGGGAAGTAATAAAAAGTAGAATTTATACCAATACCAGAAAGAAGCTAACAGGTAATTTAGCTGTGCTTCAAACAAAAACACCACATAATATGTGTATTCACTACCAACATAGATTTAAAAAAAAACAGCATATCAAATTTGAATGCTTTAAGTCATCAAATACATTTCTATTTATTTGTTGTTGTTTCACTGCTTTGTTAGAATGTATTCACAAAACTTATATTTCATCAAGGGTAATATTCATTGTTGTTTTATCACAGTAAAAAACATCATGTTAAACGTTTCCCCATGCAATAAACACCAATGAAATAATTCTTAATGGAATACATTAAAAAAAATTAATGGAAAAAAAGAATACAATTGAACTAAATCACGTAAACATATACCATATGACATTATGAATGATACAACTAAACTCACAAAAGTTTAGATAGTTCCATGCATGCAGAATTAATGAAGCTTTGATGAAGTTACTTCTTGATTTTGATGACTATGATGAAAGAAAACATACGATAGAAGAAATACAGAAAAGTTAGAGAGATGTATGTTAGTATTTGATTTGTTAAAAGAAAGTGAAAAATAAATAAATGGAAAATGAACTTCTGGTATATCAAACACAAGCAAATATGGTGTCCTATTTTGACATAGCGGATACTTCTATTCTTTCCAACCTGCTGATATTTAAGGTGGACATTCCCAACAGACAAATGCGACATTCATACCATATAATTTTGAAATTACCTTCTCTTCAAAATGATAAAATGACAGTATTTAGTTTTTCTATTGTAACACATATAACTGACCAGTGTTATCTACAGTTTTGATAATTTTCTTTGGAAAAGTAGATTTAAAAACAAATTTTCTTCAATCATTTGTGACCAGAAATTAAGAATATCCACTCACTGCATTAGTAGATGAACTATGACAAAAACAATTAAAGATGAGATGTTGGTATGGACAAACAGAGTTTACACATTCATGCATCTCAGAGTCTGCCATCACAGGGACATCCAGATGACGCAACTCAAATAAGAATATATTGGCGCAAAATTCAAATCAAACGTTGTTCTGAACCATGATTATAATGTATGCGCAACAGAACTGGATTTGAAATCTGCGCATTATATATACTACAGTTTGGGTTACAACGAGTAGATGGCACCCTGTAAGATTGGACATTAAGGTCTGTATGCTCAAGTGAAATTTGAAATTTTGAAAAATAACACATTTTCAGAGAAATCTAGCAATAACTTATGTTCTTGTTTACAGATCTAAACTGAAACTTTTATTATTTGATTGAATTGTCTGTTTTAGAACATAATTATTTTTAGAACAAAAAAAATGTTTGGTTCTTTTGTTCTTGAAAAAATGCAACTGTTCCAAAAACCAAACGGTAAGTTATAGAAAATTTAGCACAGATCTTTGAGCAAGGACATAAATGATAACACAGACTCAAAAACATGATATTTTTGAAGGAATCAATTTCACTTGGTCCGAAACTAACTAAAGTCCTGTTTTGTGCATACAGACCTAGAATTTAGGGATGCATGAAATTAGATTTGTGTATACAAGTTCTTCCAATTATCCCAGTCAATAAACAGTCTCCATTACATCTTATTAACTATCACTTGATGATATTATAAAATGTTGGATTCTGAACAAGAGGAATTTGTCAGATAAAGTAACACTGAATGGTCAATCAGTCATGGCCAGGCAAAACAAAATTTGATTGTTTGTCAATTTCAACCTGCCAATCATCTTGAAATCATCAGTGGAAAATCAAAATGGTGATGGTGAAGTGCCAATGAGTTATCCGGTGACAGAAATATATGATCAAACATCAGCTACCCCAGTAATAAAATAGTGCAACTTGCTTTTCTGAAATCTGAATATTGGTATTATAAAACTTGATGAAATTATCAAAAATCTCAAAACAAATCTCGATCTGCTTGCCAAAGGGAAAAAATAAACAAATGCAAAAAAAAAATACCAGCATTGGATTGAAAATGTCAGGTGACATGAGACAAAAAAGTCAATTTTGATTAGTCTTATACTCTGTATTTTTCATTTTACACTTTCCATAGGAAAATATATGTACATATAATTAACTTGGATCCTTATTCTGAGGCAAGAGAAAGATTTAAATATTACATACTATGAAGTGTACATTCTAAAGATAATCATTGTGCAATTTCACTAGACATATATGCAATTCATCACTCTCAGTATATTGTTGCATCAGCTTATGATCACTACTTTTGCAAACTGCATACAGCAAGTTTCCTTCACTAACTATGCCTTATTGTCTTTATAGTTCAAAATTTGTAAGAAACTATGTAAAATGAGTTGCTACTCGTAAATGGAGCAAATGGACCATTCTAAAAAATTAATCTAAAGTAGCATCCACAAAAGTGTCTTACTTCATAACTGTAGTCAGTTTTATATAAGACAACTTTTATACATTTTCTATATCAGTATCAAAGGTATCACTGACATGCAGCTTTTTTGATTTAAAAGAGTATAACTGCTTTCACTTATTCCTTGATCTGGCTCATAATAGATACTTAGATACTACACAGCCATATTCCTCCTGACAGTTCCTCTGAAAATCTACTTCATTACCACTGAATGTGTTCAAGTACTCAACCCTTAGGTACCTGGTAAGCAGTCATCTTTCTGTGTTTTATGCGCAGCTCCCCACATGCTGAAGCCCTACACATCCCCTGTACAAATTAAAGGTGGGTATTCCAATACCGTGAAAAATTTAACATGAACTTTTCCCATATTTAAATGATGGGTCATCACCAACAAAAAGCAATTGTAAAGTTTCATTTGTATATTTTGAGCCAAATTAATGTTACGCGCAAAAATGTGTATGACAGTGACCCATAGAAACCTATAGGATATTTATTTTTGTTAACAATATATTCTGGTAATTCGCCACTATTTTGACCATATCTCTTCAACGAAACATGATATGGGCGTGAAAATTCACAGGGGTTATGAGAAAAATATGTGCTTTCATGTGGTATCAAAATCTCCAGTTTGATTTTTTAAGTGAAAGTGATTGGAACACACACCTTTAATAGGTCCGTCATAGATTTACAGTGGATTACTCCAAAGGTTTACTGGGGATTTCTAAAGAACAAGTATTTGCATAGCTACACTTCAGAGTACTTCTGAAGGATACTGGTGTATAGTGCTTCAGAATTTCAGAACTTTATAGATGATTTTTGGTGATTGGCATCTTTCTGGTTGATGATGGCACACATACAGTTTTATTACTGATGAAATTTCTCGCTTTATCAAGTGGGGATATTAAGCCTCATTTTCACTATTTTAGGTCAAATTTTCTTATGCACTGGCTATAAACTGCATTAGCACCATCATCAAATGGTGAAAATAATGTTACATATCCACTCTTCATCAAGTGGGAAATTCCATCAGTAATGACACTGCATGCATGCCATCATAAAGTAGAAAGATGCCAATTATGGAAATGGTCTATGAGAAAAATGACCGTGTGTATATGACAACAAGGCATAATTAGTGATGGTAAGACATCAACCTACATGGCGTTCTATGATACTTGGTCCTGAAACAGCCTGTGTTGAAAAGGAGAGTAAAGTGTAAGACATAATCACTTACAAAATTGGGATGACTCGCATTATCAATCAAAATAATCCACAAATTCTGTCAAACAATGCTAAACCTGCTAAAATGAATTCTTTGTTGATGTTTTGATAGAATTGGTATCATGCTAAAAAAATTAGTTCAGGCATGAAAACATAATAAACATAAAATAGTACATCAACTTAAAAGTACAAACCAAAAGATAAAGGTAAAGTATAGGGGACTTGATGTATTGCACAAGTTGGAGTGCCCATTTCTCTTTCGAAGCGATTGGCCCAGACTTAACAATTTGTTACATTTAAAGCTAGGGGATCACCACACCTTTCCTGCAAGGCTGTTACCATCCCAGCATTGAAGAGTGTACCCATCTCAGCACATTAGGGGAAGTAGCTTGCCCAACACATTCATATTGAATATGTGGCATATAAGCAGTTACACCTTATGCACAACTGACATGGTGGCAATATGCACAACTGACATGGTGGCAATCACGCAGTGATTTTGGTTTGTACTTCTAGGTTTATGGAGTATAGGTTACAATTAATCCATGTATGTTAGCTTTGAATTAATTTGTCCTTACAAACCCGTAACATAATATTGAAATTTATCGATACAGTAAACATCTCATCTAGTAATTACTTTGATGTAGCATGCATTATTATTGTTTAAAATAACTCTTTGACATCAAAATTCAGAGCCTTGTGTGATATTATTAGTTACCCCCTGCTTGTTCACAAAATACAGGCAAATATCTAGGTTCTGGTGCCATATTCCATGAGGCTGTCAGGCCGAATGGAATATGGCACCAGACCCTAGATATTGCCCATATTTTGTAAGAACAAGCAGGGGGCAACAAATTTATCCTTTAAAGTGTACATGATTTTTGTAATCCCGTCGGTAAACCTACCATCAAAAACAATAATAGTTGTAAAAGTCTTGAAAACAAAGCATTAAAAATCTTGAGTTACAACCGTGCCGTGCACCTGGTTGGATATGAGTGTATTGATCTGCGTGCGTACGCTCGCATTGAGACCACTGCGTAAACACTGCAATACATACATAATACACTCTTACGCAGCAGCTTAAGCAACGCATAAACACATTATCAATTCAATAGATAACTAGCAGCATAGGGTTTGTGTATGAGTCATGGAATACAGGATATATTCTGGGCTTGGTTATCTTTATTTCTGAAAACCATGAATACAGGTTTTGTTTTAATATGTTTGAACAATGAGATTACAGAAATAATGTACACTTAAGGATAATACTACACATGCACCTCATGCTGGTACACCACATATTTCCCCAAAGTTGCAGTTTTGTGGATTTTTGATTGGAAATTGCCAATGACCTGTGTCTGTACCAGTTGTAACTTGTGAATATATGGCGGCTGTATTCAAACTGTCATGTTCATGTCCCAAATAAATTGAAACAATAATAGGCAATTGTTTATGATTCAAATATTTATGTCACTCCATTGATCCAATGACAAGGACATACACTCCAACTATAGATAAGTTGTCCTAGCAGTTTTTAACATGAAAATGAAAATATAGACCAACTGAAAATCCAAGAGTGTGAATTATTAATTAAGCTTAAAACATCAAAGTTTTTAGAAGACACATTGAAACCCAAGTGATATAGAGCCATAGCTTACCTTCTTCTTGTCTTCATCAAGCTGAGCCAGCTCTGGTAAAATCTACCGTAGTGAAATGAGATGAGAAGAAAAGTGGCATGGAATGATGATCACTACAAACTATCTTGCTGTATCAGTCATGATGTGATTTAGTGTTGGGCAATACGTGATCTTGTGTTGAGAAAGATGTGATCTAGTGTTGGGCAGGATGTATTGGAATTCATGATGATAACAAAGTGTTGTGCAAGAAAAAATTGAAGCTTGAAAGTTGCGACTTTGTGATCTAACGTCGGGCAAAATTCATAGATGTGTCAGGATATGTAATGAATTAGTGTTGGAAACTTGGAAGTTGTGATCTAGTGTTGGGCAAGAGGTTTCATTCATGAAAAATATGCGTAAGTTGGGTGAGAAGAAAGCCTGAAGTTTTAATCTTTCTCACTCCCATAATTAAATCAGTGTTGTGTTACTTTCAGTATGTTGTGTACGTGATAATGAAACAGTTATGATTGGAAAGAAAATACCATTATCTGATATGTAGATGATAAAGTATTGCAGTAGAAAGGGGGAGGGGGTAAAGGGATGACTTAAAACCATGACAGGGACTTGTGATCTTTAAATTTACAAGAAGTTAAAATACATACACATATATACACACACATAAACATAAAACGATCTGATAATGTGTAACATGCGAAGAATAAAGAATAAAAAGAGTCATAATATATACCTTTGAAATGTAGTCTTTTAAAATTTAAGTCTCAAATAAGTTTGTACCATTTCCCATATTAAAGTTAACATTCTAAAATTATAGAACTAGAAAGTGGAGACAAATGGACAGTTATTCTGGCCAAATTATACATGGTATTGGTCAACAATATTGAAATATTAGACACCTTTAGTTTTCTTAACCGTTCACGTAAAGCATGATCTATCGCCTAAACTATCTCATGACTTTTTCAGGATTGATAGAATTGAATTCCACCAATTAGGTCACATGACGTCTAACGGAAGCATTTTACTAGAAATGTTAATTTAGAAAACTAAGGGTGTCTATTTTTACTTATGGGTTGTAATAAGGATGTTTATTTATAAAAGGGTACCAACATGTGACATTGGCAATTTTGACCCTAAAACCAATATTTGTATTTTAACTTTGAAAAATAATTTCCCATGTTGTTTAATTTAATATCATTTGATTATGTGGGATGTTTCAAGCAATTATTTGCCATAAAAATGATGAAACTCATACAATTTTCTGCCAAAAGGGTCAAAAATCAAGGTTCACAATGTAACAGGGGACACCAAAATGCATTAACTGGTTTATATCACATTTCATTATATTTTAACATGAATTTTCATTCTAATCTTATTATGTGACCAAAATGTAACTTAAATTCACAAACATTCCACCAATTGGCTCAAGTATGCTTATTTTATATGAATATATCTTAAATGTAAATGTCACAATGTAACAGGGGACACCAAACATGTTTTGCCCGATATTTCTAAAATATTGAAGTAGATTGAATAAATTTTACCAAAAACTTGCCAAAAGCCATAAAAGTAAAGGTAAATATGAAGAGTTTAATAGAAATTTCTTACGACAACTTGGAAAAAAATGATATCAATGTTTAATCACCTGGAATTTTAAGGGACACCAAAGAATTTTTCAAAACATAAAAATCAAGATATTTCAAATCTCTCATAACTTTCAAATATGTTTAAAACTACCAGAAATGCACAAAAATAACAATGAAAATAAATGATACACTGGTTGGTCAGAAAATTACAGCCATATTTATCTATCACAATGTAAGCAATTTTAGAGGGACACCAAATGTTACATTGTGAAGGCAGATTTCAGAATGATGGCATATCAACAATTCAGGAATTTTGCTCCAAATTTCACATTAATATAGGAGATTGATGTGTTTACTTGCTATAAAATCATCAGGAATACTCTTATCAGCTTATTTACTGAGATAAGATCATTTTTATTTCACATGTTTAAAATGTCACACTTTTTTGTTGAATTTGGTGTCCCTGTTACATTGTGAAAACGTACATATTTTGTGTATAAAGATAAAACGGCACATGCTTCATTATGTTTTTGGCTTTCAAAATAAGGGGTGTGTATAACCCTTTAATTCACACACCATCAAATTAATCTGAACATAATTACCAATGAGTATTAATTCCAGCTTTGAAAAACATCACTATGTAACAGGGACACCAAAATCCATTGGACCCCAGTTATAAAGAAACACCCATAAGTGGGTGCTATCAGTAACAGTTTAGCAAAAACGTAGCCTGTGGTATATTTTCTCACTGTCATTTTCAAACACAGTTCTCATTAAGGACTATCAAAATGTTAGGAGTCATGATTACTCTCATCATAATGTATTTTGAGCTTTTGTTTAAAACTGCAAAGGTGATTTGAGCACACATTTACACAGATAAAGACAATTTTTATTTTCATTCTTGACAATTTGATTTAAATATCTCTACACTGATTAAAAACAAATGCCAATAAACATGAAATGAATGTATTGATTAAACAACACTGCAAATCTAGTGATCAATCACTACAAGATCAAACCAAATGATTTTATGCATTATAAATCATGCTTACCACTGATCGAGATTTGCTTTTTAATCTCTTCTTTTTCCTTCTCTTCCTTCGTTCTTTTACTACCTCTTCCTCACCAGGCTCATCATTGATTTGTTCAGACTCTGATGCACTGTCACTATCACTAGTGCTGTGAACACAACAATATATAGTACAGATTACATTTGTCTTTTACCATTTACAGGCATCACGTCATGACCCTGCAATAACCAAATGGGTAATTTCCTCTCGATACTTTTAATGTGATTTGATCAGAACTGGACATTAGCACCCGCCCAACAGCCAATGGTGTCGGGCAGATTAAAAATTTAAAGTTAGCTCCGCAACATGGCGGGAAAATTTGTTTTGGATATATGTTGAGTACATTTTGAGTAAAAAAAACCTAATCATCTCCTCTAGTTGTAGTCTACCTTCTAAAAGGTATGTGTTTACTTTCTGTACATATACAATTTTGAAATCTTAGTTTGTTTAGGATGACTTTCTGAGTTGGGTATATTCATAAAATTTGAAATGTAAATTCTTTAAAAGTGGATTTAAATTAGAGGGGACAAAATTTGCACAAAATTGTGGTTCAACCAACTTTCCAGGTTTCAAATGAAGGGCACTACCACTTAGCTTGTTCTAAACAGGGCTATCCGAGTTGACCCCAAATCCTAGTTTAAGGCCATTTACAAACATGATAACCATCTTTTAATACAAGCACCCTAATACACTTACTCAGACTCAACAAACTCCCTTATAATCTTCAGATCTTGGAGCACATGAATGCAACCTTTGATGGTCTCTGAACTCATCGCATCGATCATCTTCAAAGCTTCCAGCCGACTCTGTATCTTACGAACGCCCTCGTGTGGTGATGAATGGTCTCCTGAATCTTTCTTGTCATGTTTTGGCGAGTCCATCTTTGATGATGATGCAGAGGCTGAGTGGTCACCTTTTGCTAATGGGTCTTTATTACCTATG
Organism: Ophiothrix spiculata; assembly: GCA_000969725.1. Classification (NCBI taxonomy): domain Eukaryota; kingdom Metazoa; phylum Echinodermata; class Ophiuroidea; order Amphilepidida; family Ophiotrichidae; genus Ophiothrix; species Ophiothrix spiculata. The sequence goes on from JXSR01S005841.1 coordinate 63,590, forward strand.
AATTGAAAATGGAAACATACTGTTATGTACTGTAGTAGATTGTTTCATAAACCATGAATCAAAAAACAATATAATGTGTAGCTGTGGCACTTACATGTTAAGGGCTGATTGCCAACTACAGGACTTTAAAAAATATAAAAAATTTCAAATGAAATTTTTGCTCTAATCTAAACTTAATATTGATCTAACATCAGATTTAAAAGACCTTTTTTTATTCTAAAACAATATACGTAAAATGTAACAAGCAAACTTGTTTCCTTTATCAAATATGTATCCAGGTGTGATCCAATCAAAGAAATTAAAATGGAGAATTCGATGCTATTTGACCACTGTGTAAATCCTATGGAATGTAAGTCATTATAACTCTGTCATTTTATGGCGATGCTTGCCAAACTTTGAGACACTTTGAGCACTTAGCATAGGGCAAGTAGCAACAGACACTGCTGATAATGCGGATCGACACATTTTGCGCATAAAATAAAATGCACACACTGTCTATGTGGAGATTTATGTGATCTGTTTAGCAATGAGGGCTCCATTTCATAAAGATTTAAGAATATTCCTAAGTTGGTCTGCAGAGCAATAATCATTTATAAATCCACAAACATTTCAGACTTTGAGAACAATGAGTTCCATTACCTAAAGCAACATTGGATGATAAATGTTAAATTATTATCAGTTGATGTAATTCCTATTCCAAAGTTGTTGTCTTGAATTAACTTTACAAAATGTTATTTAAGAATGTTCCTAAATAGCTTTATGAAATTAGATCTCCGGGCCCATATTCATGAAACACCGCTAACTTTAGTTGGCTGAACCTATTGTCTACCTGTCAAAATTTGACAGGTAGACAAAGAGTAAGCAGCCAACTTGAGTTAGCGGTGTTTCATGAATATGTGCCCAGGTCTGTTTCTGAACAAATTCGGAGGTATGAAAACTCTGCTCCATGCACTACAACAAGATGGCGGTGAGAACCTCTTCTCATTTTTAATTTCTGTGGATACAATCTATGAAATCTAGCCAGATTTAGCAACATATATGTTATGTGTAACATATTCCCATCACTGAGCAACCCATCATTTGGTAAAATCTACATGTTACTTATTTCATAAATACTGGGGATTTAAATACTGTAGGTCTTCACCAGGTAAAATAGCATTGTACAAACAAATCAAAATAAGTAACTTGTAGGTAGTGACATCTTGCAAGTTTTCTCAAATCGCATCACATACAGATAATTCTTATAATTGACAACCTTCTTATCTCATGATTGGTATACATGTAGTTCAAAACTGAATAGATTCACACTTTCAACAGTGCGCAAAAAACAAGCCTATTTTCCATTCAATAGTTGACAATGATAATAAGATTAAGCCGATGAAAGCACAATTTTTTATTATTGAGGAGTCAAAGGTATAAGGTTCACATCATACAGAATTAATACTAGTTAAATAAGAATCATTCAACATTAATCCATTTTGTAAAATCTGTTTTTGTTATGCATCATCACCAATAGACTTGAGTTTTGGATTGATAAATAACGTATCTACTCATCAAATTCAACTAATGATTTCATGAATGTATATTGCCTTTACCGTTGAGTTATTACAAACTTGTTAAAATACTTTGACAATATATCAGTTATAGAAAGTAATAATTTGTCAACTCTTGGAAGTGAGGGTATGTATGAATTTAAAAGGTTTGTCAGATTGCAAATAGTTGAATTGGACAAATGGATCCATATGGTATGTTAACTTTATATTTCCTGGAGCACAAACTTTCCAGCTGTAAGTTTTGCCCAATATGCACTTTATTTTTAAAATATGTTTGTGCTCCAATAAAATATTAACTTACATGTGTGTTCCAAACTCTTAATACAAGGCTAAATAAAAAAAATATTTTGTCTCAAACCTACTGCGTGCATTTGTAAAAAAAAAAGTTACGTGGTAATATCTTTTATTTCAAGAATTTTTTTATTTTCGAATTTTTTCTAGAATTTTGTTTAGCAGATCATTCATTTCCTCACCAAACACAAATTCATGGACGTGATGGAATGAAACACTTCTTCACTTTATTTGTAACCATGAATGTATGTTTGGTCTTTGAGAAATGTCAACATATGGAGCTCAAAAAGTATAATTCACAGTTGATATACCATAAACAACTCAAGCTGGGAAAAAATAAAACATTGCATTCCGCACTAATTTAAAAGTCACTTGTGAGCTTTGAGACAAACTATTTTTTTCATTTGGCCTAATAATTAACCACAGCAAGTATATTAATGTTATATAGGTTTTGATGTCTTTTTGTATACATGAAAACAGTACGCTTGGTGAAATGATAACTTTTGAAAAATGTTTTGATCCACTTAAGATTAACTCACATGAAAATTGATAGTGAAAGATGTTTAGATTCTAGTACATTGAAAAAGAATGTCTTGAATATTATAGGGTTTAGATCTTTCGACCAGTTATATGTAGGGTTTTGTGTATGGTCAAAAGAATTAGTATATTGGGATGATGGGTCAGATGGGTACAAATCTTGGAATCATTGTTAATTGGATCCACGTGTTAGATTTTTCTGAACTCACTGATCTTTACATCACCATCATCAGCTGATTTGCAATCATCTTTTACAGCTTCATCCTTGATTTGAGGTAAATGCACTTCTTTAGCTCCCTCACTAACATCTCCAGAAAATGAGTCAGATGATTCAAAATATTCCTGATGTTTTCTCTCTAGTTTTTTCCTTCTCTTCTTCTTTATTTTTCCTTTTCTCTTTGGAGAAACAGCAATACTATTATTTTGTTCAGGTGATTGAGATTCTGATTTAACACTGCATTTCTTTGTTAATTCAGATTTCCCTTTCTTTTTTCTTGGCATTTTATTTGAAACTATTTTGGTTGGCTTCTTCTGAATCGATGGTAATTTTATATTTTCATATATATTTTTAGCTGGGGCAGTTTTGATTTGTCTTTTTGTATCTTTGCTATGCTCAACGTGGCCAATATTTGGCATTTTTGTTGTACCACACAAGTCCTTCTTTGATACAACTTTTGAACTCCTTCCTTCTCTAACTTTATTTGTAAGTGAGACAGACTCTGTTTTCCCTGATGGTGCAGACTTTGTTGTTCTGTTCTTATCCATGGTTGGAGCCTGTTTTGCTTGCCTTGTTTTTTCCATTCTGTTTTTGATGAGTGGGGTTGTTACATGTTTCGGTCGAGACAATCTGTCAAATCTTTGTTTCCTTCTCCTTCTCTTCTCTTTTTCATCAATGCTACTGTCACTCTCTCCAATAAGGTCAAAAAGAAAATGACTCATTACAACAACTTAACATAAAATACAAAACTTGGGAGATATTCCATATGTTCTTATCCATTCAGTAGTTTTAATATTGAAATTTTGTACTAATTAATGGACTTGAGGATTGTGGTAAACTGGGAAGTGTAATGTATGTTCTTATCTAATCAGTAGTTTTTAAAGTATACAACTTTTGAACTTGACTTTGCATGATTCTGGCAAATTGCTGCTTTTCCACCAGCAATGAGCATTTGATCCTTGAGATTGGTTGTGCGAGAGTGATATGCAACACAAAAAGCCAAGCATCAACAAGATTTAGACATTTGAAATATATCAACCATGCTGTGGACTTCCTGGATTTGTGATTCTCTGACCTTGATAAAAAGACCACTACCACAAGTCATATCCGTGTCTTAGAGAGCAATTGAATTTTTATTTCAAAGGAATCAAGAAATCCTAATTCCTTTTCCTAAAAAGAAACAGACCTTTACCACAACAAATTTCTTAAAGAACAGGGATTCTGTGACATCACCTGCCATCTCTAACATGATTAGATCTACAGCAGTGGTACACAGCAAATTGCCAAAAGCATGGAATTAGTTTAAATAATTACGTTAATTCCAAATTTCCATATATACAGTAACTAACTTTATGGAGAAAAATTTAAATTTAGACATTCACCTTTTCTATAGTACACAGCTAGGGAACAGCTAGTAATGTGTAATAATCTGCAAGGGAAAGCTAATTACATACTGTGCAAAGCTTGCAAACTATATGTGTCTAAGCAACTGCTCTTGTCATTATCAATACAATAGTGCAAAAGAATGACATAAATGCAAACACATTCTGTTACAAACTGTGAAATTCATATACACATATTTTTAAATACTATCAAAGCTAAAAAAGTTGTAGTTATGGGGAAATCCAAGTTTGAACCAAAAAGCACGACTATTTTAATCTACATAGTTCATGCAATCTAATCTTTTTTGCATAACTTCATACGCTATAGTTGTTCTGTGTAATGACATACATGCATAACAGTGAATAACAGTGAATCTTTACCTTGTGCACTATCTACAGACTTGAAGTCAGCTGGTAGAAGTCCTCTACTCTGTAGTACCTGGTGAGTAATCTCCCTGGTTAACTCCAAAATCAACTCAGAATGCAGACTGAATACAGAAAAGTAAATACAAGTTGCAATCAATTTGACATTGTATCAACTAGCATCCCACTGTTGATCATGCAATATGAGTAATAAATTCTGTCTTCACTTTCGCTGTCTTTAAATATATCCCTTAATATCTTAAATATTTCCCTATTTTTATTTCCACATTTGAATGTTCATATATTATTCTCTCTGGCTCTAACTTTGAACATGCAACTGTCTGTTAGCATTTTATTGATTCTTTCTATTTAAATGTCTTATCAACCAGATTACAAAATGGTAGGAAAATCTGGAGATTTCATTTCATATCATGAACAATCACATAGAACCATGTACACACATCTGAGTAATGGTGGTAATATCGATAACATTCAGTACAGTGACTTTAGCCCAACAAGCCTGGGTCCAGGCTAGGTGATGACAACACTCCTAGTGAGTTCAGTTTGCTTAGAATTCCCTTGACATGGTACAAAGCAGAGGGCCATAGTGATCCATGTGTCTTGCTGTCAGGAGGAATTTTAAAGTTATGGAACTTTGTAGTGAACTGGAATAGTACCTCTTTTAACAGAATTAGAAATATTCTTTTATCTGTTTTTCATGATTTCTACTGACCTTTTATTCTGTTGTGCCTTATGATATTCCAGCAATGCCTCACAGAAGTGTCTGCCAAGATCTTGGTAATCTGAAGTGTTGAAATGCCTGGGTATGTCAACACTGCATTTAAGAAAAAACATTAATTATAGCTGGTCAGGATCTAGCCACATATAGACTGAATGCTGGATAGACCACACATGTATAAATAGGTTGCAGTTTAATAAGTTTCCATTATCCTGTTATGATATGACAACACAAAGAAGTTACCAAATCAATCAGAGAAGATCAAAGAGTTTTTGTTGAAAGAAAGTGTGATGAGATAGAAAGGGCTGGCAATGACTCCAAGAAGGTGTTCAGACTGGTGAAAGAACTAACTCAAAAAACGTCAGTTAGATCAGATGTTATCAAGGATGATGATGGCACAACTCTTACAGAAAGCAATGACATCAAGACCAGATGGGCAAATTACTGTTATGAGCTGTATGATCAAAAGACCCAGCAGACTCCAACAAATAGCACAGCTACTGAGTATGAAGCTGAGCCACCACCGCTTGAGAGTGAGATTCGACTGGCATTAAATCAACTGAATAATGGAAAATCACCAGGCTGTGACAACATTCCGGGAGAGTTGTGGAAGGCTTCTGGTGAAGAAGGAGTACGTGCTCTGCAGGAACTTTGCACCAAGATCTGGAAGCAAGTTGAGTGGCCCACTGACTGGGGAAGGGCAATGTTCATCCCAATACCCAAGAAGGGAGATATAAAGGAATGTTCAAATCATCGAACAATTAGCCCCATTAGCCATGCCAGCAAATTACTACTGAAAGTTATCAACAACAGGATGAAAGAGAAGCTGGAAACAGAGATTGCTGAAGAAAAAGCCGGATTCAGAGCTGGGAGGGGAACCAGAGATCACATTGTCAACATACGGAACATCATTGAGAAGTGCAGAGGACATTCAGTTCCCTTGTATTTACGCTTCATCGATTACAGCAAGGCATTTGACTGTGTTTTTCATCATGACCTGTGGATCAAAATGAAAGAGATGGACTTCCCTCACCATGTTGTAGATCTGATAAGCAAGCTATATGAAGACCAAGAATCAGCTGTGAGAACTAGCAGGGGTGACACCGACTGGTTCAAGATCAGGAGAGGCGTCAGACAAGGATGCATCCTTTCTCCACAGTTGTTTAACATCTACGCTGAAAGCATCATGAGAGAAGCTTGAAGATTTCCTTGGTGGAGTCAAATTTGGCGGACAGCGCATCACAAATTTGCGATATGCAGATGACACAACACTTGTCTGTGGAAGCAAGGAAGAGCTACTAAGACTCTTGGGTGCTGTTAAAAGATCAAGTGAGAAGAGAGGCTTGCTGCTTAATACAAAGAAAACCAAAATCATGGTTGTTGATGAAAGACGGAAAGACCAGGGAGAGAGCTTTATACTTGGTGGAAACATCATTGAAGAGGTGCAAAGTTTTGAGTTTCTCGGCTCAGTTATTAACAACAAAGGTGACAGTTCCCAGGAAATCAGACGCAGACTTGCAATAGCCCGGAGCGTGGTTCAGAAAATGACAAAAATGTGGACTACCAACAGGATTGAAGGTCAGGCTTGTTAAGTCTACAGCCTTTGCAGTAGCAACATATGGCTCTGAATCTTGGACACCAAAGAAAAGTGATAACAACATGATAGATGCCTTTGAATTGTGGTGCTATCACCGAGTCCTGAGAGTTTCTTGGACAGAGAAAAGGACAAACTCATGGGTCCTGGAGCAGGTGGGAGAGAAGAAGACACTGCGTGCTGATATTTTGTCCAGAAAACTAATATACTTCGGTCATACCAGCAGACATCCCTGCCTGGAGAAAAACATCATCCAGGGAATGATTGAAGGCAAGCCGAAAAAAGGTAGACCATCAGCTAGCTGGCTGGATGATATTAAGAAACTGGCAGCTACTAGCATCACTAACAACACAAGGATTGCCAATGATCGCACTCGTTGGAGAGCTCTCATTAAGAAGACCACACCAGCGTATGTGTACGCCACGTGATTTAAGAGAGAGAGAGTTATGATAAGAAACAACAGAAATTATTGGTGATGATTATTATCATCATTATTATGATTGTTTATATGTTCAAAAAATTTGTTATTATTCAATTTATTATTCAATACATGTATGAACAATTGTTCATTATATTTTAAAAGACACAGTGCCTTTATTGGATTAGACTCTATGGCATGACAAATAAAAGAGAGTGCAGAAAAACTGTAAAATGAATAATCAGTATCAATTTGATATTGCCCATATCTAGTCCCATGCAGACACAAAGATTGGTATCTGCATTTTAATTAGAAAATTCATGTAAAACCTTGAAGAAAGCAGTACATAAAATGAAAGGCTATGACATGATGTCACTTTCCAAGATTGACATCAATGCAAAAATAGAATTTGTGAAAAAAGAACTTTAAATTCTGAAATTTCTATTGTTGACCCAATATCTAAATATGAATATGTTTTAATTTCTCATAACTTTTAATTTTACTATAAATTAGGATTCAATAAAAGGGACCCATAGCTCTGGTAAAACAAAAATGGAGTCCTTCTCTTCTTAGCACTATTTACCTTTCCATGTTCTTAGCTCCACAGAATGTTGCTTCCATAGTGAAGCTGTTAGCAATGTTCATCTGACGCCACATGACAACACGACCAGTAGATTCTTTACATCTCTTGACACGGAACTTGCATCCTCTGAATGAGAACTTATCTGGAGCCTGTAGGGGGAAGCAGAATTGACAAGTATTTAATCAAGTTTTCTGGCATAATTTATCAGAAATTTAAGGTGTAAGCCAGCATTAACTACATTGATTCAATCAATGCTCTAATTATGTATATGAATCCATTTTCATATAGAATTAATCAAATATGATATGTATGTGGCTGGAGATGGTTGATAAAGTTGATGGCCAAGTTGATAAAACCTCTGAAAAATGGCACACATGCTTTACATACAACTTAGCATAACATTTGTGTAAATTATTAACAGGTTTGTCCCTATAAACAACCAATCTCTGCACTTGGAGTTGACAAAGTGGACCCAGATACCCAAAATTTGTGCTCCACTGACAACAAATGACACCATTAAAATATGCTGAATATGCACTCTGGTACCTCCCATCTTTATGCATGATCTCTTTTCATATATTGAATTAGAGAATAAAAGATAAGATTTATTGTTTTGCCAGTCATCTATCGTCTCATAATGGATGGGCGTACATTATTTTGAGTAATGGGTGCCCCCGCGAGACGATCGATGACTGGCAAAACAATAAATCACCATCTGTTATTCTCATTCTTAGTCACAAATTTGAGTCATTTATAAACTAAAACCGATTTAAATTATTACAAAAAACCCATAAACATTATCATTGGAAAAACGTACACCCCTATTCAAACATGAAATATTCCAAACCCAGTAAAGCTGTTCGCGCCTGATGTGTGCGTATGCCTGCATCACGCCCGTGATTTTGAACATGCGGCTCCACTGCGTTTCACGCTGAACGCACTGTCATCTATCGTCTCGTAATGGATGGCCAAAATTCCTTATTAGGAAGTAAAATCGCACTCAATGACTAAGAATCAAGCATATATTTTGACCATTTTTGATGCTATCTTCACACTTAAAACCAACAGCATTGTATTCATTACAATCAACCCTCTACCTCAATCCGTCACAATAAATGAATTTAAGTCTTTTAAATACATACCATTCTAGACATAAGCCATGGAAACAGCCTCTGATACAAGAAGCTAGCTGCGTCACCCTCTTTGCTTTGTGGATCACATCCATAAATGAAGACGTTATGCTTGCGACTGTGTCCATGAAGGTCACAATAAACATCAACCTGTGGATTACAACAAGTGTAAAAAACTTTGTCGTCAAAATGGTTCACAGATTTTATTTTAAAAGGTTATAGTAAAAATATTGAAAAACTTAGAGAAAACATTTTCAATACTACAAAATTTTGAAGTTACGGTTTATGGTTAGGGTATGTTTAGGATAACAGTCGGTTCATTGGTAGTGAGTTAGGTTCGGGTTTTGGTTTAGTGAGTTAGAGTCGGGTAACAGTAGGGTCAAATTTTTGATGGAACCTGCAAAGCTACTCAACTTCAAATATACAAAAGTGTGAAATGAAGCAAGCGACAGAGCTACAAAGCTACAAAACTGCAAAGTGACAATAAGTATGAAAGCAGCATCATGCCTACCTCAATATCATCCTCTAGGATTTCTTGCAGCATATCTTTCAGATGCCAGACGGTAGGAAACGAGGTCTTCTTAGGATGTCGGTAGTTGCGATTCAAATCTCTTGCTGATAAGGAACACCTGTAGTTTCCTATGATGACACCATCAGGATTAAGCATGGGGATTATCTTGAAGACGAACAAATCTCGTAGTTGCTGTGAGTGAAATGAGAAATAGTCAAAAGTAGTAAACTTACATAAAATTTAAACAGTTTATCATAAAATGTAATAAACAATTAGTTCTATATTTCTAGGATGTGCACATATAAATTTTGCACGGTTTGTTTGAACTCCTTTAAAGAGCTATTAGATGCAAGTTCAACATCATCCCTTACATCATTTCAGATATCATGGTTAACAATAACAGTGCCTGTATGCAACGTTTTATTTTTAATTTTAACTCCTATTAGGCTGTGATCACATAGAAGTATACGGTATACGTATTCGCTATACGCTATTCGATGGCTACATGTTATACAGGCACGGGGAGCTATTCATTTTTCGAATAGTGCCCTCTTATGTGACCCGGTAGCATCAAAATTCACGTGTTTGATTGAATTTTTACGTATACGCGTGCCAAAGTAGATCGTTCACTGTATACCAAAATAGTATTGTTCTATGTGATGGCAGCCTTTCATCAAACTATTTTGAAGTTGCCTCATTTTTAAATATCATTGGCAACAATCAATAATATTGCCCTCCCATGTTGTAACTCTCAAGCTGACTTTGTTGGCCATTCAATGCAAAATTAGCATTCTATTAATTTACCTGCAATCTACAATGTAAACAGAATGTCTCACTGCCAATATCTTGCCCATTTTTTGAAACATAGACTCCAAGTTTCTAGAACCACAATGAAAATCTTCAATGTACCTACCTTAGCAACTGGGTGGGAGCTTGTAATAAAATCAAGTAGGCCTTTCATCATCCAGCTAGCGTTAGTCTCTCCTGGATGCACCCTGGCAGAAACTACTACAGCTTTCTTGTCAAAACAATGGTTACTTCTCTCTACAATACAGAATGGAATGAAAAACAAATGCAAGGATAAGTACAGTATTGTGCCCCCTGAACATGTTAAGCTTTAAAGTTACCTGGGGGAAAATGATTGGAAGGAGAGAAAGAGAAAGAAAAGAGGAAGAAAAGGAGAATGAAAGAGAGTTTCAGAAAATGAAGAGAAAAGGGAAGAAGATGAAGGGAGGAGGAGAAATTAGATGAGAGGGAATTTTAGGGTTGCCCTTCCCCCTATCTCTTAGAACATAGCCAGTCACAGTTTTTCTGATCATCAAATCTGTCACAGTCAAAGGCTTGGTTCTCGACTGAGGTGCTTCACACATCAGTCTTGTTGCTTTGTCAAGGCACAGAATTGGTCACAGGGATTTATTGGGAGGGATCTGGACAAGATCTGCACCATTGAGGGGATAATTTCAAACTTCATACTATTCACAGTGGTTAATTTGCCAAAAATTGTTGCCATGCTGTTTGACAAACTGAGACAGACACAGAAAGATGAGTGGACAAGGATATGGAAATTACACCTACCTGAGAAATTTGAGATAGTGAGCAGGAAGCAGCTATTCCCAGCTCTTGTTTCACACAGGACTTCCCTCTTGATGTAGCGCTTTCTATCTGGCTCTGACATCAACATATCTAAGTGATCTTTAAGATCAGTGAAGGTGTATGGGTAACAGTGAGCTAAGTAACAAGTGTCATTCTCATGAGTAAATTCCTGAAATAAAAAAGAAAATATTGGAAGAGTCATAGTACTTGCATCTTTAGAACTTGCATCTAAAGATGTATGTATTTGGCTAACATACCAGGTGTCCCAAAAAATGGTTACATGTAGAAAAATGACCGTGTGCTAAAACTATAGCAGCTGGAGAAACGAAACATTGCCCCAAATTATATTACAACCCTTTTCTAGATACTCATTAAATTTTAAGATCACAGCGTTATTAGTTTTTGAGTTATTACCACAGGTAGATACCTATGTCAGAAATGCATTTGTTCAAAATTCAAGAAAATAATAAGCATCAAGTTTTGTGATATTTTAATGTGCATTTTTTCTAAATTATCATGATCAGACTTTACATTGAACCAAATTTGATACAATTTTTAATGAATAATAATTGAACTTTCTGTCAGTATACCCATTATGCAAATTAGGGATACCTGCATTCCATACATGAGTTGTTTATAATGAACCTGTCAATCAAGTTGTGATGCGAAAGTTGATGAATGCGTATAAAGCACAATCAAGTTTTCATGGGTAACATTAATTCTTTAACTGTTTAAACATGATAATCTTAAACTTACAGGATATGTTTAAATTATAATTTTCTTTAATTAGTAGTAATTAGTAATTAAAAGTCCGATCGACATTTAGAAATATCAGAAATAGCTAAATTTTGAATTGATGGCCATTTTTGCCCAAAATCAGATTTCAACATAATTTTTAGATCTATAGTAATTTATGACGTCATAAATACGTAACAACTTTTCAAATATTCATGATTTTGGTATCATTGGGAAGAGGAAACCCTACCCTATACTATGGTATACAACAATTTTTGGGTCTGTCAAGTTTGGGTCTGTCAATTTCAAGTTCACATGGGATTGAACGAGGGTTAAAATCACATCAAACAAACATGCTTCCGATTTTGTTTAATTTTGAAAAAATACATTTCTGATATAGGTGTCTATCTTTTTTGATTACTCAAAAAATAATAAACATCGCAATGCTTTCAAGATCATCTTCTTTAATAATGCGCAGACATCTAGCGGAGGGATGTATCATAAGTCATGCTAAGTTTGAATTCTCCAGCTGCTATACTTTTTGCAAATGGTCATTTTTCTACATGTAACCATTTTTTGGGACATCTGGTACATCATAAATATTGGTTACATGCATCTAATGCAAACATTTTATGTTCATTCGACTTAACTATTATTTTTGAGTGCAATGTCTCACGTCCAATCCCGGATGCATCTTCAAGCTGATTGGTGTCTTGATGCACAAGGTTGTTGACTCGTTTGGGGGTCAATAAACTACCATTCGATCAATAATGAAGACATGGTTATCTTGGACGGGTAATCAAAGAGATTTGAAAGAGGTGTCAATGAGGCTATCTAAGTGAAACAGGGGATCCTATCACTTAACTGTGGGCGAGGCCTACATTACACCTTGCCGGGGGCCTACACTTCTACAATCAAAAAAATAAAATCCTCAGTGTTTCCGGTAGTTTGTTGACACCACAATGGGTCAATAACCTTGTGCCTCAATACATGGATTTAGGGCTCCAACAAGAAGACAATCTGTACCAAAATGTTAGCCCAAATACAGTTTTGCCTATAAATCTAACAAGCCGTGACATTAGCTCCTGCAATCCATATACATGACAGCGGGTAATTTGAATTGTTGTTTGGGATGGATGGTAGTGCGCATCTATTTTACGCCTATTAGGGTACATCATTATGCTTTATCAGTGCATTGTGGGATTAAATTGATTCAATTGATTTCCGGTTGGGAAACCCAAAATCTGCGTATTGCGGTTACAAACAGGCAATGCATTGGCTATATGAGAAGCTATGGGTGTAACCGTAATTAATTACAATTACACCCATAGCTTCTCATCTAGCCAATGTGTTGCCTGGTTTGTTTCCATAGACACTTACCATTTGCCATTCCAATACATAATAAATCATTTCTGGATTTAGTAATGGATTACGGTTGTAACCATAACTCCTTGTATATCCTATGTGGTGCCCGGTTCGCATCCAACCGGTTGATGATGCTTCTGCTTCTTTCTCTGAGTATAGAAGTGGTCTCATACCTGCCAAAATAGGAAGGTTTTGCAGAATGTATAAGCTGATAGAAAATCATTTTATTTTCAACAAAACTGTCATGCTATATTGAAAACCAATTTTTATTTGTTGCTTTGATGGCAAAACAAAATCATCATGTGAGTGAAAAAGGTCATATCTAAAATGGTTGCCATATGTTATTTTTGTTTACCATTACAAGAGCCGCTGACCCTAGTCTGGACATTCTATAATGTGGAAAGCAAATTATGAAAAATGGCAGCTACTGCAGATATGACTTTCTTGCACTCATATGACAAAATGTATCCTTGATATTTCCCACCCCTTGCACAAATGATTACCATTCAAATTCCCAATCCTGATTCTGCCAATACAAAATTGTTGAACCAGTTCAAGCTTAGCTTGCTTAACCACTTTTCTTCTGAGCACTTTGGTTTTCCCTCTTGCATGTGAATTAAGTGCAGATGTGCATCTCCGAGATCGAGATTTCAAAATGCAGATCTTTGAAGATGTCTTTGATGGAAACTGCACATTGGCTTTTATGCAGAGTACTGCGCAACAGATCTGGAGCTGACACCTGTTTAGCCACCATCTCGATGCAAAGCACCTTATGGAGATCTATGTGCATCAATCTGGACATGTGCTCCCATGTAGATAGCCCCAATATTTATATAATGACACAGGTCATAATAACTATTCAGTTGCTGTGCAGCATAATATCCAATTACAACTCACCATGATTATACAGACTGTCCTTCTTGAGAAGATTCACAATGTTGAATTTGTAAGTTACTCCTGGAATCATCCGTTGAACTCGGAAGTAGAACCACTGAGTGTGTCTATCGGTGTATAAATCAGTCCTCAGAACCAGATCATACTCAAACTGACCTCTGCAACAACAACAATAAGATAGATAATAATTTTAAGTGAAAACAGTTTTATTTATTTTTTTTTCAAGCAAACTAAATTCAGAAATGCCACGACTGTCTTCAATAAAAAAGGAAGACTTTCTTTCCAACAGCGAAAAAACAGGGGTTCAGATTAGGTAACATAATGGCTGTCTCACTAGGTGTCTAGTACAGACAGGTATTGGGATTGCTGAGCCAACAACTACTACAACCATCCTTGTTGCAGATGACAAAGACATTCTGGTATTGCTATGTTTTTATACAAATCCTACTACCAGTAATCTGTACTTTTTACAAAACCCTTGCTTCAGTGCAAAATAGCATACCAGGTATTGGAATACTGCTTTGCCTGAAGACAAACAATAAAAAAAAGGAATACTTTCTTTCGAGGACAGTCAGGGGATACACAAAATGATTGTTCCCTGTCTTAGTTGTTTCAATTGACAAAGTAAGCAGCAGTACAGCCTCAGACAGTGAAGCCAGAGTTGGTCCCTCCAACATCAGTTGCTGCAAAGTTTCATAGCATGCATGTATTCTTGCAAGTTCAATAATGGATAGGAAATGAAGACCATATGGTTCCAACAAATTGTTTCTGGTATGAACAAGATGGACAATATTTAGCAACAACAGACAAGGAAGCAGCTCCTAAAGAATGGAAGTTATGTGCAACTGTAAGTTAGGATGTTAGTATTGTTACACAAGACATGAACTTGCAGAAAAATTGACCTTGAATGAAAGGATGCAAATAACATTGATATATTTGTTCAAATTAAAACCCTTTCTGAAACCACATGCAAATGTGATACAAAGCATATGCCCTAATCCAATGTAATAGTCATCTTTAATTATAAAATGACTGAAAGTGTTAAATCAGCTCATGTCTTGAGCTCTGATTATGCATTATAGCATATTTAAAGTAAGAGATATAAAACTGATTAATTTATAATCATGTTTAATGTTATTTAATGGCAAACACTTTAATCTTGCGAACCATAGATTGAGTCAAAATGAAGACTTAACCTAAACAGCTTTCTAGCAACACTGACAAAACAAGCGAAGGTTACGTCACCATCTCTTTTGCTCCCCAAATTTTAGCTTTTTTTGAGGAATTTGCCAGGTCCAGCAGGGATCAATATCAAATGCCTGGACTGACTTGCGGACAATTTTGGATTGGATAATGTTGTAAATATGTCATCATTCGGAGGTAAGAAAATACAAAAAGACATTCAGGCATTGTTTGCTAAGGATCCGACGAATACGGCCACTGCTAATACTGGCATTGTAAGTATCAAAGATACTGAAGCTAAAACCAATAACCAAATGACATCTGGAACCATCGAACAAGAAAAGGAAAACCGATTCAGTCACTAAATGGCTGGCAAGAACCATGAAAAGAGTAACTGTGGCAAACACAGTTGACGATATAAAAAGCTGTTTATTGTGGCAAGATTACTGAATCATGAACAGTCATTAGTTAGTAAAAACAAATGTGATGAAGCCATTATGGAATCCCAATCCATAAAACAAGATTTGACGAGTCTAACCAGATATTTTGACGGAGAGATTGAAGATATAAAAAAATAGGTTATGTGTAACAAGGAGTACGTCACCAAGGAAGATTTTGATGAAATGCGTGCGCGCATTATTAAAGAAGATGATCTTGAAAGCAAGTCAAGTAGAAATTAGTAAAAAGAAATGTGCATATTAGTAACATTGTTGAGGGTGCGAAAAATGGGTACGACGGTCCTTCGATGGAAAAGTTTGCAACAATGGTAATAAAAGACTCATTAGATATCCACCTAGACATGAAAGCTATACAAAGAGGCCATAGAATTAGCACTAGCTGGGGTCCTCGTGGGGTTCAGTGTAAAGCCCTGTTGGGGTTGAGGGGCTTTGCCCTGATGCCAAAGGGCTTCTACATACCTTGAATCACAGGAGAGGCCATTTCATAGGTTAAAAT
>JXSR01S005843.1:0-19197 GCA_000969725.1 Ophiothrix spiculata
TTCTGAACAAGTAATATAATCATGATAATTTAACATTTCGAATTTCGAACATTCCGCCTACTTATCAATCAGATATTCCAATTTTTGAATAAATCAAGCAATCGCAACATTTTGAAATTAAATTTTGAATATATCTTTACAAAGTTTGTATTAAAAGAAAAATAACGATGCTTTAATGTTTAATTCAAAATCCCTATTTGAATCTTAGAAGCAACAACGAAAGTTGTCTCACTGATGGTCAATGTTATTGTTGTGTAAATCTAATTATGTTATTCCATGATCAATAGTTTTTAACCAGCTTTATAAACGAGTATCCGAATCATGATTTTATGATTTAAAATATTTTGAACTTTGTTTAAATGAGATTTCTATATAGAATAGTTCCTCAAACAACAAGGTCCTGGGGTTGGTTTAATTTTTCTCTGACAGTAGTAAGATATGTATGAAAAGGATCTACAAATGTTTTCCTTCAAAATCCAGTTGCCTCCTTACAAGTTACATATGGTCCTTGCAATACCTAAGCATTCTGATACATGAATGAAATTAACGTGACTGGTCAGTAGACCTTTTCCTTTACAATATTTGTTTATGAACACGGCAAAAACATATGAAATTATCTAAGTGGAATGGCTCAACGTAAAGCAGCATAATATTGATTCAAGTTAAATATAAGTATTTCAAAAGGCATTTCATCACTTTTTTATTAAACGGGTTTTTTTTTGTTCGACATTAATATCAGCAGTAGCCTGAGGATCATAACATGATTCACAAAATATTCTAAAAATAACGTATACAACTTGAGGGTACTAGACTGTTGACAGTAAATATATGAAGCTCGAAGAAACTATATTCATATACAGATATACATTTTAGTAAACAGATATTCGTTTTTACAAGCTTTGAGTATTAGAATTATAAGCTCATGATTACATAATTATCTTTATCATGTAAAATTATTTATCTGAATCTCATAATCTTGCAATGTTATCGACTTTAATAAGGAAAGAACATACCTACATACATATATATTTTGCTGATATAAATCAATATATGCAGTTATTTAGAATCGTTACATATTCAATCATTAAATTGATAAAATTATCAACAACTTTTAGAACAGCAATCTTTCCATGGAAGAAAATCCTCATGTTATACTTTGGAGGGGGAAATTCTTACATTTTAAGTTAGAGTTTGTTAAGTTGTAAGCTAAAGCCTTCAACTGATGACTTCATATTAAACCATTTTTCCTTCAATGAAGTGGGCTGACATTCTGTCGTGTCAGACATATTTGTTATCAATTTACATTTATATATTACTGGATAAAGATGGTATGAATTCAATCAGACCAATTCGTCATGTGTCAAGTGTATTCCGCATTATCTTCACAAGTATGCTTTACACATTAAAGATTATTATCAATTTCATAATCGTGTGGTAACATGCTGATAATGCTACAAAAATAGCGCTCCTGTGGAAAACAATTGGTTGACAAGGATATGACGGAACTTTTTCTGACATAGAAGAGAGTAGGATGCCTAATACTTTATTACATTTCATGAAATATTCTGCTATAGATAAACTATCGAATATGAATGTTAAAAGTTACAGAAAATATATATGATTATGAAAGCTACAGAAAAATATTGTATTAACCCTTGTCCCTCCAAAGAGGGGAGTTGTTGCAATTTCACTAATATTTTGGAATAAAACCCCTTATGAACTTGGTTTTGCTATAGGTGTAGTCGTCTATCCAGCAATACCAAGATCATCAAAATCCGCCAAGGTGTTACGTAATTATGACGTCATAAAGTACTTTGGGATCGAAAAATCAGGCAAAATGACCAATATGGCGAATATGGCTACCAAATCACAATTTTGCTATAAAAATTTTAAATATCAGATTTTCATCGGGTTTTTGCTAATAAAGAAGGGAAATTATGATTTTTACATGTCAGTTTGAGTCCTATATTTTGCATACAACTTTTGAAATAGCGATTTAAAAATTTCCGTGATTTTACTCCCCCCCCCCATACACCCCAACTTTGACGGCCTACCCTAAACCTACTTTAGGTGATACCTCCTAATTGTTTCATCAAAATGACCGTAAAGGATGTAAAAAGTGATTTAGTATCCCTAAATTAGCCCTAATCTAGGTCAAACTTAGAAGCAATTGCAAAGAGGCTGATTTCAACTGATTCTGGTAGGTACAAGTGTAAATATTTACAGAAAAAAGTAAGGGAGGGTAGGGGCTGGGGAACCTTTGAACCTTTATTTTTCGGGGGGGGGGGGTCATTAAAAAATAGAGGGTCATTTGCCCTAAGTTATGTATAAAGTATGTCGTATTTGACATCAAACCAATGGAAATGTAATTTAAAACACTCGGTGATACTCTATCACCTTGCAATGACATTTATTAATTTTTATACTCAAAAAATTTTCTCGATCTACATGCAGACTTTATGTTCAAGGGCACGTATTATAAAGACTTCAGATATCATTCGAGAGCTGCCTGACTAATCAAAAAGACATCAATGTTCAATGGGGTGATTAGAAACCACTTTATGTCAGAGTCATGAATCTGATTTATGGCATAAATGACATGTTGATTTATTTATTTTACTGATAAATTCAGTATGGCCAACATTCATTTAAAGTACTATTGTAATTGCATGACGTACGTCTTTGTATTTATCAGAAGGAAATGCTAACATTTTGTGAAAACCTATTCAGACTGAATTCTTAGAATAATAAGTGCTTAAAGGATAAAGGATATATGGACTTTCGAAATGATTTGGAGTATATATAAGATTTGTCAACGTAAAAGTGGATATCTCAACTCTGATAAAATCACGTTCTTCCTCATATTTATCACCAAGATAAATAAAAACAGCACGAACTGTATGTAACAGACAGAATAAATGCTATAGAAAGGTCAGTGTTGGACGTACATATATTCTCAGTTGGAAATCATAAAAAGGATACTTATTGTAATATTGGGTGTCCCAGAAAAAAAACCTTGGCAATCTTTGCGTATAATTTTCTTATATTTTATGTATAATCAAAAATCGTATTGATTAAGATAATCTACAGTTAGAAGAAACGAGATTTTAGTCACGTGTAATAGAACTGTTTGTTTTGTTTCATTTGTTTTAAATTTGATCAAAATCGGACATTCCTTTGCGTAGTGTTTATGCAACTTTACGTCTTATATATTTATAATTAAAAACGTTTCCCTTTTTTTGCCTTTTGCATGGTCTATGATCACTAACATTGTCACAAAATATATAGACTTAAAATGTCTTCATCTGGGGTTGCACAGTAACTACCCATAAGTTACACATACATCAAACACTTTGTAAACATAACCGTGATATTTTGAGTTGCAAATCATGAAATATTACTTTACCCTTTGACATCATCTCATTTGCATATTGTTATTAATATGAATGTGAAAATACAATGTTAAAAAAATTCCATTTAATATGCTTTGTGTTAAAATTTTGACCTTTGACCTCGCCTCATTTGCATATACGTATTGGTATGAATGTGAAAATACTATTTTCAAACATTATATTTGTGTTAAGTAGCATAACGTATTTACATATTTTCTGACTATCCTGCCAAGAACTTTACACGCAAAGAAATGTTTAAGTAATGTGGGGGTTTTTCTGAGACACACTGTAATATAATGCAATGATATGCGTTATAGAAGGCTGTATTGTAAGTATGTTACCACAAATTTTGTTCAACAACAAGGATTTTACAGGGTTTTTAAAACAAACGATCTTTGGGGACAAATCAAAATCAGCACATATCAAAGCCAGAAGCTAATACTTACGACATACAAATTTGGCTCTAGAATTCTATTTCTTTTCTTTTTTTTTTACACGTCCTCGAAATGTAAGGAAAGTGACTGTTGTGACGGGAATTTGAAATACATTTAAAGCATTCTAACTTTGATACTTTGATGTTATTGTCATTTTATTAATTTCAATCTTCAAGTAATCTTGCTAGTCTTTTCCAATATGCTTACAATGTTTTTGAGATGCAATTTCCAGAATCTTGATCAAATGTAGCTGTATTTGCACCTGTTTTCATTGGATCCCCTAGTTATGCTTATCATTAAATAGTATTAAAGAATATATTTGCATAAATCCCTCAAATAGATACAACACAAGTTAAATCCTAGACTTCAAGTATAAGATTCTTAATATTTAACCAGGTCGGTCGTTTGGGAATATCTAATTGCATTAATTTGTAAACATCCACGCAAGACACCCTTTGCGAAGAACCAAAAATAAGCATCTCTTGTACTTCTCCAAGAGAGTCAGACAGACAGCCAAGGAAGTACCTAATTACACAGCAGGGTATAAGGTACAGCGAGAGTTTCTTTCTGACATTTCAAACGACGTAATGAATACTTACGTTTTATCTGATACCTGATTGAGCTTCGCATCTATAACATTTAGATATCAGTCTAATGATAAACGCCTTGAAGGAAAAGTTACAGTATTGCACACTGGTATTTTCTTTTGCATAAAATCCCAGTGCAATATTGGTTGAAATGTGATGATAGATTAATCAAATGAATAAAATGAAAATTTGATATTATGCCCTTTGTGTGCAGAAATGTAATCTTTAAATGTTAAAATATTTTGAAATTCCTAATAAGGGTATGATTCAGAAGATTGTATTGTAATATATAACCTACCGCTACAAGTTTCTCACATTTAGTATATTTATTACAGTATACGTAGAAGTAATAAGTTCGGTTTACACGCACCCCTTGGAAATGCTGACAAAAGTGTTAAGATATTGCCATCAAATTTAGCTTTACATATTGTATACATATAAACTGATATTATGTTGAAGTGATCGTAAACCTGGGTTGAGTTTACATCTTGGATTTACATACACCCGTTTTATATTGATTAAGCAAATGCTGGCAAAATATTGTATTTGCTATTATTCTCTTTTCCCTTCACATATTGAGACTGCATATTCAATTTTGAAGCGAACGCTGGTAGAATATAATTTTGTTTAAACGTCACTTAAAAAGAAATATTGACAGAAGCTAATACCGTAGACTCATGACCTATAAAACAGTGCCCCAATTTCTACTGTCATAGTCACACATTGGATATGACAATGTTTAACTTTACGACTTAACTGATCTAATTTTCGATTCGGAAATAAATAAACTATGGGGCCAAGCAGCTGTTATTTTTACCCAAGCTACATCTGCAGTGGGTATTGATTGAAGTTTGGCAGGCCAGAACCTGAATGCAGATAATACAAATATACGTCACAAAATGCAGCGTATATATACATTTGTTAGTAGAAAAGTAACAAGGTTTTGTTGTATATAGCTAAATTATTTACAAGTAGTGTATATTAAGTGTGCTATTTGGCGCCAAAATATTCAATATGACTCAATACTTTGTCTCCGGACATCAGTTTCAGCATTTGCATAATTGACTTGCTCTTACTCTGATTAGTTTTGAATGCTGTGGATTAAGAGATAGATCAATTAATATGTTTTAGTAATCCAAGAAGTGTTTTGGGAACGGTGTCTAAACCCGAAACCCCCATCCCGATCCAATCTCCAGCTACGACAAGCAACAGAGTATGGCCTGCCATGCCAGCACTTTCGTGCCCATCTGTATCCCCGTCTATGACATATTTGGACTTTTTAACTTGGAATTTCTTGATATCTGCTTCTTTGATTTTGTTGGACTGAGGTGGGTTAGGGTTTTCGAAAAATCTATAGAATGAATGAATTGTATGTATTTAACGATAATTTGTTTTTCAAAATGTAATCCCAACAATATGAGCGAATAACCAAACGATTTGCGTCAAAATCAATAAAGAAATATGTTCCCATGAAAAGCCATCCTGAACATATTCATGTTATTAATGATTTGAGTCGCTGTTCAAGTGCCCTAGAGGAAAAAGACTATTTATCATTATAACAGTATTTTAATAGACGATCTGTTGTCTTTCCATTTTTCCATCTACAATAAACCTAAACAAAGCTACTTTGTACATAATTTTATGAATTCAAAGTCTTTGACATAAAATTCGAAGAACCTACATATTATCAAAGAAATGAATTACTTCATTTTTTTTCTATTTGAAAGAAACATATTTTTTTTCATGTAGGTATTAAGCCGTTGCTTATTAATGGATCATATATAAATTGAAATTTGAAATATGTATTTAACATTGTCAGAATGCAATGCATAATGAAAACATCTTATTATACGCTGTCCGGGTTACGAAGGCTTTGGTCATTTGAAATACAATTTCAAGTGTACAATTTGAATATCAGCGAGCAATGGTTTGTACAAAACTCACCCCGAGGCTGACAGTTGATGCAATCATAGGGATGAAATTCAAATATTTGTGCGCAATCAAATGTCAAGACTAGGGGTCAGTGGCCATTCGTCTGTTATAATAGACGGCATGGTTCTTGCAGAAAAAACTGATTCCAAAGAATGAACTTTGCACACTGTGAATCATGAGGTTGATGATATTGGGATGCGGGTTATAATAAACAATAATGCAATATGTAATAAAACAAATTGTTTTTTATAATAAAAATATGAAAGTGAAACAATGATTCATTAATTTGGTTTTATAACCATTTTTCTATACCTATTATATTTACAGCCTAACCAACTTTTGAACAAAAGTATGCTGTACTAAATTAAGTATTTAGGTATCTAAGTATTTTTTATGAGTAATAACCTAATATTTTAGATGACTTTGGTATTTAAATACAGTTTGACATATTGATTCATTCATTTTAGTTAAGTGCTTATTTCTGGTATGCAATACATTGCACTTGAAGAGTACAACCGCCATGTTAAAGTATCCGAAGTGACGTCAAAAAGTTGAGGTTGAAATTTTATCAAGGATTATCTTGATCACTGATTAAAGATCGTGACTCGGCAGCAATTTGATAATAAAGTGTCACAACTGATATGCTAGTTCAGAATTTATGACGGATATGACAAATTAATGAACAGATACTACTATTGCGACACGCGTGGTCATTTTACGGTACCGATAAGTCATTTGTATACCATTACATTACTGCTTCAATGCAATATCCTTGATTTCACTTCCAATTTCACTGACCAATTCATTTCTGCAGCACTTCACTTTGTCAAGGTAAAGTTATTAGATTGTGGCTTATTTACGGTAATGCACCAGTAGAATTGAATTAGGTTTGCTTGAAATTCATCGTGCAAGCTAGATGTCATTATAAACTCACCTGTTTCCAGGTGATAGTTTGCTGTATTGGCATTTTACGTGTAAGAACTGAATATGAAATAAGCAATATTGCTTATGTTTCATTTTTGTTAAGGTATTAAAGGTACTCGTGTCAGGCCGACTTGACCAATGATATGCAATCTGTGAATTCCTGTATAATTGCTTTATTATTGAATTAGAAGTGACGTCAAGTGTTCATGTGGTAATAATAACATCACTTATCTTTATCACTGTAACCAGTGATTACAGATCGTGAGTCAGTACTTGAATAATTGGAAAGATCATAAATGATATTTGATACAGAACTACTTTTACATATCGGAATTACTTTATAATTGTAATAAAAATTATAGACTAGCTTGTTAAATCTTTTAGGAGTAGTCAAATTAAAAATAATTTATACTTTGGTATTTAGATTAGTATAAATAAAGTGTCAAGTATTTCATTTGATAATATCACAGATATAATAGAATCAAAGATTAATCTATAGATCAAAATGAATTGACAATTAAAGTTCAAGTTTTGGTTCTTTATCATCTACATTTACACAAACACATGTGCGCATTTCAAACAACTAGACCATTTCGTTATATCTTATCCTGTGTTTTGTGCAGGCCTGGCTTTTGAAAATTTATAAGAATAACAAAGAGGGATATTTTGCAATTGACATATATTCAAGGTATTCAAAATAAGTTAAACAAAAAGAAAACGACAGGGTTCGATATCTTTGTGAACATAGCTGCCATTTTCAAAGCATTTATTTATTATGTAATAGAATCTGACAAATAAAAACGACTAGAAATTAGCTCGAGGCAGATTCACGGTCACTCCTCATTACTCAGTCCGTACTCAACATGTCTTTGAAGATACTTTTACAATGATTGAGTTTTGTCAAGTGAATTATAGTAATGACTTGAAGTTAATGTACAGACTTGACATTAAATATGGAATAGTTTTCTGTTGGTTTCCATTTTGAATAATCCGTCATATCTCGGTATGTGCCAATCATAGAGACGCGTGCTTTAATATTCGTAACTACACTTATAAACTTCAAACCAAGGGCACTTTAAAGCTCACTGAAGTGACACAGAGACAGTGGGAAACTTGATGATGTAAATAACTCAGAAAATTAGGTCTAAAGCCATGCTCTGTACTATTAAACAGAGGAAACTGAATTGTCCATGTTTCTTTTTGTACGTTAACTAAAGATGTGAAACTGTACAGAGTTGATAAACACAGTGTTAGTGATAATTTCTGATCAATCAATATTTCCTCGATCATCATTAAAAAGCGTACAACGTCATGAATCTCCATGGCATGCTTTCCATTGGTGATTGGAGAGTTTTTTGGGGTGTCTCAGCTAGAGCACCAAACACAGCCCAAACAAATTCCTCCACCTCTGTGGGTTAATATAATATGCTGTTAATCCAACGTGTTTCTTTACAAAGATGTTCTTAATAGTATTAATATCCGAAGATCTTAAAGGACAAGGCAACAACCCAACGCCCAGATCTTCCAGTGAAGTCCGGATTGTACGAGCACGACGGAAGTGAGCGTTGTCATAGTGGAGCACAAAATTGTTTCCGAAGATGCCTCTAGCCTATGACATTATCAAAGTTTCTAGTTTATAAACACATCAAAAACACACGATATTATCTCATTTGAATGGCTATATTGATTCATATAAGATATCAGTATCTAAAAAAGGCATTTCATCACTATTTCAGTAAAATATTTCTTTGGTTCGACTTTAGTATCAGCAGGGGTGTGAGGATCATGACATGATTCACAAAATGTTCTAAAAATAACGTATAAAACCAGAGGGTATTGGACAGTTGACACTAAATAAAAGAAGATTGAAAAAACTGTATTCATATACAGGCATACAGATAAGCTTTGAGTATTAGAATAAGCTCTTGATTAAATAATTATCTTTATCATGTAAATTATTATTTGTCTTAATCTTTTAATCTTGCAATGTAATTTTATGTAGAAACTCATTATAACGAAGTTGCTGGGGACAGACAAATTACTTCTTTATATCCAAAATTTCGTTATATTAGGGTTTTTAAAACAAAACAAAACAAAAAATTAGTAAAATGGTCCAAGAAAAGTACTACTTTATAACAGGGCTTTTCTTATATCAGATTTCGTTATAATGAGTTTCTTCTGTAACTGAATAAGGAAAGGACATACCTTATAAGGAAATTACATACAAAAAATTGCTGGAATAAAATAATCTATTAATATATGCAGTACTTTAGAACTATTACATATTCAATCATTCATTTGATAAAATTATCAAAACTTTTAGAACAGCAATCTTACCATGGAAGACAATCTTCATGTTATATTTTGTAGTGGGAAATTCTTACATTTGAAGTTAGAGTTTCTAACTCTTACGTTGTAAGCTAAAGCCTTGCAACTGATGACTTCATATTAAACCATTCTTCCCTCCAAGATGCGAGCTGACATTCTGTCATGTCAGATATATTTTATTATCAATTTACCATTCATATATTACTCGATATGAAGATGAAATGGATACAATCAGACCAATTCGTCATGTAATTTTGCCACATTAGAAGTGTATTCTGTATCATCTTCACGAGTATACATTACGCATTAAAAATTGTTACCAATTTCATAATCGTGTGGTCACATGCTGATAACGCTACAAAAAATAGCGCGCTCCTATGGAGAAACAATTACATTGGTTGTCAGGATATCGTTAAACTTTTCCTGACCTAGAAGAGAGTAGGATGCCTAATACTTTATTACATTTCATGAAATATTCTGCTTTAGATAACTATCAAATATGAATGTTGAAAGTTACAGAGAAATATATGATTATGAAAGTTACAGATAAATAAATATGTATTAACCCTTGTCCTCCTGAGCCACTTGTCACAACACGACAGCAGTTAAAATCGGAAGGTAAGGGGGACGGTTGCACCTATTACGAATAATTTTAAGTCGCCATTTTGAAAATTATCTGCATGGTATGCACATCTTAGAAACACAATTTCCTTTCTTTAGAAGCAAAAAACCGGGTAAACTTCGACTAAGAAGTATTTATGATGTCATTATTACGTAACGCCTTGGCTGTTTTTTTGTGATTTTGGTATCAAAAGAATGTATAAGTCTTGGTTCGGTTGCTTTTGCGTCTTTATGTAGCGGGAAAAACATTTATGGGGGTTGCAACATCCCCCTCACTTTAAAGAACGAGGGTTACTAAAATGGAAGTGATGGTCTACTTCGATGAAACACTGCATTCAGTGCTTAAATAAACCTACATACAATCTTATTCGTGCAATTAAGTTAGTACTTCATAATGTATATGACCATTACAGCGAGTAAGTTGTGTATGCACAAGCTATCAATTAAAAGCATATATTTTACTTCCTCACAGTTTTTTGTTATAGCTCAATGGTTGATACAATTCAGACATAGAAAAAAAATATCTTGGAATGTTTACCCTATTATCTGTATTGCACTACAAGGCCCATATGCTAATGCTGTTAAAAGAAATAATGATCATAGGTGGAACGAATTGAAAATTAATATTTACAAAAAAATATGGAACATATATTAGTTTATTCTATCTTTATTCTGGCATACTCTTTCAATACAAATGTACTGGTCTCCCAAGAGGTCCAGAGAAAAATTACACATGTTTATAATTTACAAAGAATGATATTTACAAAAATATAAATGTTTCTATATTTACATGAAAAGAAACAAAATATACAAATAGTCAATGAATACAGTTTTATTAGAAATAACATTTCTAAATTCATTCAATCTCATACTCAAAAAATTGGAACGAATATCAGCTGGGAGTTTGTTCCAAAGGGAAGCAGCTCTATAGTGGAATGTTCTTCTTCCAGCAGCAATGTTCCATGATGGTACAATACGAATATTATTTAGTCTCCTCCTTGTGTTTTTGGTATGAGTTGAACGTGTAAAAGTGAACATAGTTGAAAGATACTGAGGAGCAATATCTTTTAAACATTTAAAATTCATAATAAGTAGCTGGTGATTCCAGCGCTCATCAAGCCTGTCCCAGCTTAGGTCATTCATCATTTTATCTATTGAAGTCCTGATATCTGCATGAAGAAGTATACGAGCAAGCTTGTTATGCAGGATTTGAAGGCTATAGTGATTGGTGACTGAAAAGTTAGTCCATACAGGACTGCAATAGTCAACATGAGGAAATACCATTGCTTTAGCTAGAAGTTTGGTAGTTTTACAAGGAAGATATTTTTTAATTCTACGAATAACACCAATACGCTTAGATATATTTGAAGATAAATGGTTTACATGTTGATTCCATGACAATTGTGGATCAAGAATTACACTAAGATACTTAAACTTATCTACAATTTAAATGTTTTCATTTTTATAATTTAATGAAATATGATGACATTAATTCATTTTTATATTCACAATTTACCTTAAGAGGGCTTTCAGAATGTATTCTCCATCTGCATCCATACTTTATATTCAAGGGCACCTATATATATAAAGACTTCAGATATCACTCGAGAACTGCCTGACTAATCAAAAAGACATCAATATTTAATGGGGTGATTAGAGTCCACTTAATGTCAGAGTCATGAATCTGATTTATGGCAAAATCCCGCGTAAATGACATGTTGATTTATTTATTTTACTGATAAATTCAGTATGGCCAACATTCATTTAAACTTAAAGTGTTATCATGGTAATTGCATGACGTACATCTTTTTATTTTATCACAAGGAAACACTTTTGTAATTTCAATGCTTAAGTTTTGTAAAAAGCTATTGAGACCGAATTCGATGAATAATAAGAGCTTAAAGGATAAAGGATATACCGACTTTTGAAATGATTTGGACTATATGATCCATATAAGATTTGTCAACGTAAAAGTGGATATCTTAACTCTGATAAGATCACGTTCTTCCTCGTCAATATCACCTAGATAAATAAAAACAGCACGAACTGTGTGTAACAGATAGAATAAATGTAATAAAAAGGTCAGCGATGGACGTAGATATATTCTCAGTATGATAGGATACTTATTGTAATACTGGGTGTCCCAGAAAAAAAGGAAAAAGCTTGCAATGTTTGTGTGTAATTTTCCCATGTTTAAGGGATAGTCAGAAACTGTATAAAGGGATATCTAGGTCATTTCTAGTCTCCAGTTAAAAAATCAGATTTTAGTAATAAGAAAAAGTGCTGATTCTATTCTTTCATTTGCTTTTACTTTGATCAAAATTTTTACGTTCCTCGTTCCTTCTCAAAGTTTTCTACTTTACGTCGTATTTATTTCTACTTGAAAACCTAGCATGGCATAGATAATATGCTTTTGGTATCCGTTTCAATGATAAAAAAAACCCAACGGTTTCTCAAGAAAACTTAACCAAAGCAGATATTTCTTTTACTTGGTAGTTTATTTCAGAAATCGTTTGTATCTTCTAAATTTTAAGCCTTTTTTTATTAAAAAAATTATGACAGTCTCGCCCTTTACAAGTGTTAAAAATATAACATTGCCAACATATTAAAATCAAAATAACAAAGCAGTTATAATTCACTTCCTCAAGAAAAGTGGAATAATATAGAATGTATGCTAGTTCATGATAGTTCACGTTGAAAAAGTTTTGGTACAGTTTTAAGTAAATTTCGGGCAACTCTGCCTTTCAAATGTCCACAATCAGTTTCCAGGTACCTTTGTGTTTTTATCACTATGTTCCTGGTCCAATGTGGCGTTTTAAATCCCGGACGATGAAGGGAGCGAGTGTGATCAGACAAGCTTTCATGATTTAAGGTGGTATTAAAGGCAAAATGAAGTTGCTCTGACCGAGATAAAAGTAGGCCTGTTGCAGAGAGCTAAGCAAAAAAATCTTAATTCCAAAATTTGAGCCAAATTGGACAAACGGTTTTTGAGATCTTTCTGTTTAAATTTTCTTTGTATTCTATTGTTTTTGCCAATATATTGATGAAGTTAATGAGGAAATCTGGCAAAATATGCTCATTAATATTAATTTTTGCCAATATTTTTCCGATATTTTATGACAATAAACCTTCATACTAATTTTACCTTTAAGAATTTTAACTTACAACTTTGCAAATGTGTTTCTATGACCTAAAACTTTAATGTATGATTTACCCGCCCATCTAATTTGCATATTTGCATAATTAATTAGCAATTTGTATAATGCTCATTAATTATGCAAATATGCAAATTAGATGGGCGGGTAAATCATATATTAAAGTTCAATGTAATCAAGTACCTCTAAAATCAGTTTCTAATTTCCAGAAACATCCTTTCAATCCACCTTAATCAGATTTCCTGTTCTTGTTGTTATTGTTGTCGTTCTTGTTCTTGTGCTTGTTGTTTTGCAGTTGATTTCCTGAAAATGTGTTTAACCATGAATAAAAGTAGTTTTCCATTTTATGTTTGTGTGTAAATTTGTGATTAAAGTGCGGTTGGACATGCTTATGAGGAGTGAGTAAACCAGGTGCGTAATATAGGTGCAATATGGAGCTACTTTTTCATCGATGTACATTAATTTATTTTAAATCAGCATTTTTATATGTCCTGATTTTTTGTAAATTTACTATATCTGTATTTTTACATTTTGCCTGTTTAGAAATTTTGTATATGTGTTAGTGTATTTAATTTATAACATTTTATATGTAAATATTGTGTAATTTTGCCTCAGGGCCACGATGCATTATGTAATAAAATGACCCCATAAAATGAAACAATTTAGAGTAGGCCTACTACTGTGGACATATAAAAATGCTGATGATAGTTGCAAATACAGTTACTGTGGTAAACCCATTTGGAATGGGGTAAAATTGAGTCTTCTAGGTTTCTAAAGAATGGCTCGACGGACTGTGCTCAAAATTTTTTTACCGATGAACGACTACACTATATTAACACTTAACTGGTACCCAACATTTGGTTTTTCGGTTCTCGCATTTTCACGCCCCAATATTTCGGGCTGTTTATTACTTTATGTAATTGCCTAAAAAGTAGATGCGCTTCTTATGGCGAAAAAAGAAATGAGATCGACCTCGTCGTTTTCGAGGTAATTAGCATAAATTAGCATTTAGGAGAGTGCGAAAACAATAATTGCCCCAAAAACCACTCCGGAGAAAAATTTTCCAAATTTTATTTTAGCAATGTCAATGTATTCATGATTTCCTAATTTGAGCCAAATTTCATAAGAAAATCCCTTCGGGAAGTGTTTTTTTTTTCTACAAATTTTGGCCAAAATCGAGATGTTGCGCGATGAAAATCGGTTATTTGGCCGCCATTTTGAAACGACACCTATATTTTTATTTTTTCCCTGAAATATGATTGTGATAAATGTACCTATATATGGTGTAAAGATTATTATAAATTTCGGGCGGGAAAGTGTTTTTTATATGTATGACTGCA
Organism: Ophiothrix spiculata; assembly: GCA_000969725.1. NCBI lineage: Eukaryota > Metazoa > Echinodermata > Ophiuroidea > Amphilepidida > Ophiotrichidae > Ophiothrix > Ophiothrix spiculata. The sequence goes on from JXSR01S005843.1 coordinate 14,714, forward strand.
CTAACGCACGTGTGGGGTGCCTTATACAGTTAAGTGTTAATAATTGATTTAAAAAACGTTAATAGTTTTGTTCATTGATTCTTGAGATATGACGAAAAGTAGCATTTTTATTGGAACACCCTGTACTGAACAAGGATGGTCATTTGGGAATATCTAATCACGTAAACATTCACGCCAAGTACCCTCTGAAAGAACCTAGAATACCATCACTTGTACTATCCCAAGAGAGAGACAGACAGACAGCCAGGAAAGTACCTAATTACACAGCAGGGTATCAAGTACAGCGAGTGTTTCTTTCTGACATTTCAAACGACGTAATGAATACTTACGTTTTATCTGATACCCGATTGAACTTAACATCTATAACATTTAGATATCAGTCTAATGATAAATGCCTTGAAGGAAAAGTTATAGTAGTGGATTCCAAGTGTCATATTTGTTGAAATCTGATGATAGAATTATCAAATGAATGAAATGAAAATTTAATAATATGCTCTGTGTATGCAAACGCACCACATTAATTTAAGTAGACTTTTTAGTACAGTTTTATGCAGAAGTAATACATGTGATTTGCACGTACATGTTTTGAGTGCTTTCAATATTGTTGGGATAAATTGTCATCAAATTTAGGTTATTTGTTGGTGTTTTGTTCCTTCACATGTTAAAACTGCATTTACTGATATTTTGATGAAATTATCGTTAAGGCTTTCAAACAATTTTAAACGAACGCTGGTAGAGTATAATTACTTCATTTTGTTTAAACGTCAATTAGGAAGAAAATATTTGAGAGAAGGTAATGCCATAAGAGACTCCTGACCTACAAAACAGTGCCCCAATTCGTACTGTCATAGTCACACATTGGAAATGACAATGTTTAACTTTACGACTTAACTGATCTAATTTTCGATCTGGAAATAAATAAACTATGGGGCCAAGCAGCTGCTATTTTTACCCAAGCTACATCTGCAGTGGGTATTGATTGAAGTATGGTAGGCCGGAACCTGAATGCAGATAATACAAATATACGTCACAACATACAGAGTATTTATGCATTTGCTAGGAGAAAATGAACAAGGTTTGGCTATTTAGCCCTAGTCTTTTTTTTAACACGTCTTCCTGAGGGGGTGGGGGTGGGGTGGGGGGTGGTTACCACCCCAATGGTTTTGAAATCGGGACCCCTAAAGTTATATTGTTTGGCACTATAGTATAGGGTAGGGTCTCTTCTTTCTATTAATACCAAGATAATGAAAATTGGTCGAGGTGTTACGTAATTATGACGTCACAACAAAGTATTTCCGGATCGGAAATCGAGTTTTGGCAAAAAATGCTACTTTTTCAAAAAATCGCTATAAAAATTCTAAATGTCCGATTTTCGTAGTTTTTTGCAACATAATGAAGAAATTGACAATTCTAACATGTCCTGTAAGTTGCAAGTCCATAGAATGCACATATTTTTCAAAATTGTGATAATTTTCGATGTGGCAAACATATAGCTAAATTATTTTGAAATAGTGTATAACGGCGCAAAAATGTTCCATATGAGTCAATACTTTGTCTCCTGACATCAGTTCCAGCATTTGCATGATTGCCTTGCTCTGACTCTGATTAGTGTTTACGATAATACGATGTTTTGGGTTTAGAAATATTTCAATTAACATTTTTGAACAATCAAAAAAAGTGTGAGGGCAACAATTTCATGCTTATTCCAAAATTTGAATGATGTCAATGCAAAGATAAATGCTGGTTTCCTAACAAGGGTGATTGCAAAAAGTCATACCTTGTGGTGTGCCAATATAATCCTGAAATTAATGAAGCTTGACAGCCACAGCCCAAATTATGCTAAATTGTCTACCGTAATGAACGTTTGTCTGAAAAAAAAATCATTTTTTAAATATTTGATCAAAGTAATTTAGATTTTATAGTGTCATTGTCCGAATGCAATGTGTAATGAAAGTTTCGTATTATACATACTCCAGGTTATGAAGGCTTTGGTCATTTGAAATACAATTTCAAGTGTACAATTTGAATATCAGCGAGCCATAGTTTGTACAAAAGTCACCCCGAGGCTGACAGTTGATGCAATCATAGTGATAAAATTCAAATATCTGTGCGCACTTAAATGTCAAGACTAGGAGTCAGTGGCCATTCGTCCTTTAAATATGGTAGACGGCATGGTTCTTACAGAAAGAATGATTCCAAAGATTCCAAAGATTGAACTTTGCACATTGGGAATCATGAGGTTGATGATATTGGGATGCGGGTTATAATAAACAATAATGCAAGATGTAATAAAACAAATTGTAATGAAATATGAAATTGAAACGATGACAAATAATTTTGCTTTTATTATCATTTTTCAATAATTATTATATTTACAGCCTAACCGACTTTATAAAAATTCTTTAAGACAATATAATTTATCTGCAAAAAAGATATATTAGGAATTACGTAAGGTTTTGGCTTTAACAAGGCATGAGTTATAAACAATATTTCTGGACAAAATGGGAATCTGATAATGCCTTGGTTTAATCAAAATATAGTAAATGTTCCCTTTACCTCGTTTCGAATAATACGCATCCTCATGTACTGGCAATTTAAGTTTCCCTTACAAGTTTTCTAGTGTGCTATTTAAAAGACATGTTAAAACATTTTTTTACATGTCATATTCTTGTAGCAAACGTATACATTTGTTGTATTTACTATGGGAAGTTTTAGGTATTGATGTTTTCTTGTAATTTAATTTAGTAAAATAATGAATTCTTCATAATTTTCAAAATGTTTCAATTTATAAATGATAATTGCTTATAACGACTTAATGTAACGACTGCTACCACTTACTTGTTTTGAAATGGTCACATGTCTGTAGCCTAAAGCACTAAAATCTACCCTAGGCCAGACCCCTTTATTTCCACGTTGATCTTGACCTTTAATGCATGCATAAAACAGGGAGGCTCCTGCCAACATCAATAAGATGCCACGTCATGATTGTGACAGCTTTGAAGATGTGGGTAGAAGATGTAATTGCATAAGTTGCAATATTAACCAGGGTATTGTGACCTGTGTTTTCTATTTTGAACTTTTTTGAACAAAAATATGCTAATGCAATATGGCGAATTTTTAGGTATCTATATATTTTGTGAGTAATAACCAAATATTGTTTAATAACTTTTGATATTTACTTTGATATTTAAATACAGTTTGACATATTGATTCATTCACTGTAGATAAAGGTGTATGTTCTGATCACATTCTCATCCACAAGGATCAACAGGAAATAATGCATTTTTTGATATCAAAATGAAAGACCATATTTTTCTGACTGTAAATCCAAATTTTCACTTCAGAATTCCAAATAGTTTTATGAAATATAGCAAAATGAGTAAAGATAATTGGTATACCTAATTTCAATTGTTTATGTCTTTAAATAACAGCCAAATAAACACGAAGCAAACGGAGGATGAAACCTCATATAAAATAGGAACCTACACCTTTAAGTGTTTATTTCTGGTATACAATACAATACACTTGAAGAGTACAACCGCCATATTAAATTATCAGATGTGACGTCAAAAACTTCATGTTGAAATTTTTATCAAGGTCTATCTTGATCACTGGTTAAAGATCGTGACTCGGTAGCAATTTGAAAATAAAGTGTCACAACTGATTTGCTAGTTTAAGAGGTTTGACGGCTATGACAAATTAATGAATAGGTACTACTTTTGAGACACGCGTGGTCATTTTGCGGTACCGATCACTTTAAGTCATTTGTATACCATTACAATTACTGCTTCAATGCAATATCCTAGATTTCATATCCAATTTCACTGACCAATTCATTTCTGCAGCACTTAACTTTGTCAAGGTAAAGTTATTAGATTTCGGCTCATTTACGGTAATGCACTAGTAGAATTGAATTAGGTTTGCTTGAAATTCATCATGCAAGTTAAATGTCATCATAAACTCACCTGTTACCAGTTTGCTGTATAGGCATTGTACATTGTACGTGTAAGAACTGACTATGAAATGAAGTAATATTATTTATCCTCTACGCCAGTTCCGTAGCCCGTGGGTGCATCGAGGGCTTCGCCCCCCCCCCCCCCCCCCGCTCCTGCTAAAAAAATGACAATGTTCAGAAAAGGTCCACAAAAATCCCCAAAAGGTCTACAAAAAAAAGAACACCAAAATGACCAAAACCATCAGAATAAGTTCATTGTCCACCAAAAAGAAGCTGTTTCCTCCAAAAAGTTCACCTTTTGATATAGACCCCCTTTGAATTATTTTTTTGCTATGGTAGTTAAGGTACTCGTGTCAGGCCGAGCACATTGTATGCAATCTGTGAATTCTTGTATAATTGCTTTATTATTGAATTAGAAGTGACGTCAAGTGTTCATGTGGTAATAATAACATCACTTATCACTGTAACCAGTGATCGTTTAGATCGTTGCTCACTAAAACAGTTTGACAGATTAGACATTTTTACTTTA
>JXSR01S005847.1:46434-60142 GCA_000969725.1 Ophiothrix spiculata
CGAAACGTTTTGGAAAGGTTCTTAATTGGTTACAGTCGTTTTGTTTTTATCAAACCTTTTTGGAACGTTTTTGAAACGTTTTGAACTGGTAAAAATATAACTTTGGTTAAACAAAAACGTTTTAGAAACGTTCAAAAACAACCGATAAAAACCACTCTTAAAGCATGGGTCTGAAAGGTTTTTCTAACGTAAATTAAATGTTTTTTAAACAGTTTTGTAACGTTATGTTTAAACGTTTTTTAACGGAAAAAATCCACACTTTCACGTTTTTGAAACGTTTTTTTGGAAACGTTTTCTTACCCAAAATGAAACCGTTTTTTGTTATTTGGCTAGCTGGGTGCCCATAACATCAATGACAGTTTTAAATGAAACTAAAAAAATATCAAACAATTGTTCTTTTAATTAAATTGAAAACGGTATTTTTAGGAAAGGTTTTAGTTTCATAAATTGTGTAAACTATACCCTTATTTCCAGGCTATTGCAATTTTGATACCCTTTCCAGTGTACATCGCCCGTTCGTAAAAAAACTGCACTTTTTACTCGTTTTTGTGTATATATATGTGCACGGTGTCACCTCATTGTAATGACAGTGCCCCCCCCCCCCCCTTATTTATTTTGCATAACTCTGTCAATGATTTTGGGCTCCCGGGTTTGGGCTCAATCTATCCAACTTATCAAAAATGGGCCTCTTCTCAGAAAAAAAAAAGGTTGCGTTTTTATGTTGACATGCTGCGTGGAATCTAATATTTGAGAGGTTGCGTTTCAAATACGCTATCGCTATTTTCGACGGTAACCTTATTTCTTTTCAAATGCAAATGAGCAGCTGCTAAAATAACGGCAGCGGAAGCCTTATTGAACTAAATTTCAATTCGAGCTGTACGTTAAACACCACTATTATATGTGTGTCTCGTGTCGTTTTATTCATACAAATTATACCATTTAGACATCAAGGTATGTTAAAACAAAGTGTAACCTATGATTAAAGCTATATAAACAATTATTGTGTGACATTGTACGCTCCACGAATTTCGATCTTAATTTGGAACATTTGGCCAACACTATTCACTGCTTGAGTGGTTTCCATTGATTTATATGTGTTTTGATTAGCGTGTCTACTGGCAGTTGCGATTTCATTAGGGCTGACCTTATCCTTAAAAATAGCGTTCATTGATCCGATCAATGAAAAAATAACGTGGAGATGACTAGATTTCACGCTAAGTTAAGGTCTCATTTTTTAAGTTGGGACCCAAACGCGTTACATGTGTGTTTTAGTGAAATATAGCCTCTTCTTATATAAAACCCTCCGGATTTCCAAAAATATGCATCTTAAGTGCATATAAGTAAATATATCCTGAAAGCTAATTGTATCAGCAATTTCAAAATGTGCATATAAAGTCAAGCGTACAGGGTGGCTAAGAGTTATACAGGGTGAGACAAACAAAAATATCTTCAAAGTGATCGTCAATTGTTTGACATCCAGACATAAAATAGGACTTGTATATAAAAAGTCAATGCGTTGAACAGAGAGTTTAGCCTATTGCCCATCCATACATATCAGAAAAAAGTTCATCATCAACGTTGCATACATTATACAGGGTGTTACAAATTGAGGAGTTAATTGCAGCTTGTAGTGTTTATATTCAGTGTCCTGTGCATAACATTTAGCAAATAAGCATTGTATTTAACATTGCTTAACCTGATGAAACAAACATGAATCTCAATTTTGTTATTTGAGTAATTTTAAGATTGATTAAATTATTAAAACCCTACTCTTGTTAACAATTGATATAATTAATTTCAACTTTCTACCCCATGCCCCAAGACCTCATTACCATCCCCTCTATCATCTTCTTGAACTAAAACGTACTCTTTTACCTCTTTTTTGCCCTTGTATCCTCCTCTACCTCCTCTTTAATACAATTCCTCCTCCTCCTCCTCCTCCTCCTCTTCCTCCTCCACAACCCCTGGCTAATTATGTTTATCGAACCGTAGCAATTACTGATGAAATTATTTATTTTTTTATTCTTCTGGAAATGAAAGACCATTAACCTAGCTTTCAATTGAGCCCCCAAACAAGTCCCATAGTGAAAATACACTGAAAAAGAACATATATTTTAGATAGAAATGTAACAAAACCACCTTTTATTGGGTCCCAACTTGAAAAATGAGACCTTAACGTATCGAACGCTAAATGGATAAGGTGATATTGCTTTGAATTCTGGCAGAATAGACTTATTCAGAACAACATATAGCTGTGCAAATTAACTAACAACTGACAAACAAACAAACTAACTAAGTTACTAACTTTCTAACAACGAATGAACTGAGGTACAAAGCAGTTTATAAATAAATAAACCAATTAAATAACAGAATACCGATAAGCAAAGACAGGACCAATCAGGTGTAATCAGATACAAACTAATCTAGTTGATTAAAGTTAGCGGTTACCGTAACGGTAAACGGTATGTATTTTACAGTAAGGGTACCGTAGACGGTAACCATAACCTTATTTTCGCAAACTCTCTATTATTGTCTCTCTTTCTTTCTTTACAGAAATAAAAGACGTTGCTTTGCAAATAGTTAGCATTGTCAGGAGATAAATAGCTTGTTTAAAAACCATGTCACAATCAGAAAAGAGGGCTGTTTATCTGCTTAAATCCTGGATTCAGGCTTCAGCAACTTTAGGTGCTTTTGGCATTCTACACTATGCTGTCAAAGTTGATAATGACAAGTATGAGCTCGATGCAGAAGATGGGGGGAAAAAATGGGGAAAGAAAATCGCAATTAGGAAAAATCAATATAGAGAGGAGCGGATATCAGACGTAGTGACTTTGGCCGGCGCCACTTACAAGTCTGACAAGGAGATTGAGGACTTTAATACAAAGTGGAAAGACACGTACCCAAACTATGATCCTTGGAAAGATAACTGTCAGAAGTTCGCCCTGGATTTAATCCAGTACCTGGTGGGTGCATCCTTCAAGATGGACATACCTTTGTCTTCAAAATGTGCATGGGCTGATCGCCCTGGCTGTCATTCAATCTCTAGAGATTGGTATCACCAGGCTAGAGCAACAACAGGGAAAGCTGGGGCTCAGTATAAGGTATTTGCTGCCGAGGCTGAAGGGCCTTCTGCTGCAGCTGAGGTCGTTGATTATTATGTTGGTGTCGAGGCCTCTATTGGCAGAGCTGAGGGCCAAGTAGCTTTTGTTGGTGCAAGGTTGGAACCGAACCTTAACACCGGGGTTGGCCTTTCAGGGGGTCAGGTTAAGGTCAAGTTAGTCGGATTGGGAGCAACTCTTGGTTTGAAAGGAATTGGGCTTCATACACCCCTAGGAAGTTTAGGAATTGGAAAGTTTTAAAAACTAAATGCCAAATCAAAGAAACCACAGCGCCATTAGCTGCCATTATCCAGTTTTCCCAAATATAATCCTACAATTTCGGAGAAAATAATAAATAAATGTTATATATATCACTGAAAATATGCATTTGTAGGATTGTTCAAACTATAAATAAATAAAAAGTTATGTTAGACAAATCCAGTGAATTACTCACATCTCTTTCGACCTCTCGATCAGAGGTGGACGACACTTGTGATCACGAAAGCTAGAGAGATGTGATTAAATCACTGGATTTGTCTAACATAACTTTTTATTTATTCAAATGTTTAATTTAGGCCAAATAGAATTAATAGTTTGTCTCAAAGCTCCCGCGCGCATTAGTTTTATCGCCCGCATTAGTTTCACTCAAAATCCTATAAATTTCGTTTTCACCGAAACTGTGAAAAAACAAATGACAACAATGGTTAATTTATTTTATTTGATTCTTTATTCTGTTTTTGAGTTCTAAAAAAGCCATCATATAAATATATGAGGGGGTACATATGGAACTCTTGTAAAATAGCACTCATGACTTCTGTTACACATTTCAACCTTATTCGTTTCACTTATAATTAGGGGCGCACCATTAGATATCTGAGGGGGGGGGGGGGTAGGAAGTTTTCGGAAAAAAAAATTCCCCCTCCAAAGGTAGAAGAAAAAAAAAATTCCCCCTTTGAACATGGAATGGGGGAAAAAACAGGTAATTGACAAAAAAAAATCGCGCCCCATGGGGCGCGAAAAAAAAAAATTCCCCCCCGAACCCAACTTCCTACCCCACCCCCTCAGATATCTAATGGTGCGTCCCTTAGCCACACAAACACTGTCAGCACACACCGGCATAGTGGAAGCAAGTTTGGGTGCTGCACGCTAGAGAAATAGCAGTGATGTATATGGGATACATTTACGCTCTGAAAATAGGTCATATTTTAGTCCAACACACTAAAGGATATGCTCACATTATTTCTTAAATTCTATACTTTAACCTGATGTAAAAATAAACAGAGAAAAATATTGTTCTCAACCGGCCAGACTACCTAATCAAACCATTAACTTTTCAAGAACTCGCAATGTGATACTCCATGCATAACCTGGTTGAACTTAATTACAACACTGCTTTTAGATTTTTTACCATGGTACTGGATTCTAAAGGAGTAGGTATTTTAAATATGTCAATCAACTGCTGGTTAAATAATTTTCTATAAATAGTCAAGTTCAGGAGCGGCATTTTCCTTCCTAAAACATGCAATTTACGAAAACAGAAAGCACCCAAACTACTAGTAGCAGCATATGTTCAGCATAAGCGTAGGCAACACTTTGAGTTGTTGGGCTGCAAAGAAAATGGCTGTGTGTAGAAATGAATGATGTGATTGGCTATTAATCTGTGACGTTCAACCAAGCCTGGGTAGCCTAAATGCAACAGAGCTCATAGAGAAAGATTCTTCATGAAAAAAAAAGAAAAAAAAACTTACCAAAAAAACACGCATTTCGCAATTAGTTTTTCAAGAGAGGAGAGCTTTGAGACAAACTATTTATTTTATTTAGCCTTGGCATTGAATAGAATTTCTATAGAGCCGGTAAAATCCTTTTGAATCTATGTATGTCTCAGAAGCACTGGAAATTTGAACGGTTTGAATAGCGCGGGAGTTATTATCAATAATAACCAATGGTCCAAGACAATGGAATATACATAGTTAGCTCATGGACTAGTATTTGCTCAATCAACAATTCCAATGTCGAATAATGCAATTAATATATTAAAATTTTAAAAAGCACCACGGTAAATGTAGACATTTTTAGCTTCCTTCAAAGTGAAATTATTTATTCTGGAGTTTCACCATGGCCTTTTTTCACACAAGATACACCTCAATTGTACCATGAAAAATAATCATCCCAGCTATTTCTAGTGAACTGACTCAGCTCAATAAGTGAAACACCACCAGTGGGTATGATATTACTGTAATAGACAATATACCTTTTAGTATAATTGCATAAGTCTTGACTGTGGGAAAGGCTAGAGATCCTTTATGCTTAATTGTGAGACACACATAGTTTGAATGGTTTATGAAGCTGACCATCCATGTGCTCTATTATCTATGGTCTGATCCCTGGTCACATAACCTTGCGACGAGGTAACGATGTGTTTACAGCGTCAATTCAGCAGACGATGATCAGACACCGGCCGTCCAACCGGTGTCTGTGAGCCTTAAAGATACCGGAAGCATGCCGCATAAATCTAATTCCGAGTTATGGTCCCATAACCACCGGCGTCCGACCGGTGTCAGACCGGGCATCGCAAGCATTCACCAGTGTCATACCGATGTCTTACCGGCGTTGCAGCTTCTTGCAGCTTATGTGACTAGGGATGTGACTCTTCAAAATGTCAGTTATTGTGGCTCAAGTACGAGCCAAAATAACAGACAATCCCCTTCTATTCTAAACAGGGTGGGTTCATCCAATCTATAGACACCCTTCTGTTACATTATTCAAGGGTAAAACAATCTAAATATGTTCTTCAAGGTTTAAAATCTTATTGAAGGTTACTCAATGCTAAAACTCTTCAAGCAACCAAAACCCATGGACCAAAATTTGGGTATAATTTGTTTTGGGGTGCAATCCTCAGTAGTTCAGGAACTTTGGCTCTATTTTGGTTTATAATTAGTACCATGGTAGGTAAGTCAAAATAGCCCACTCAAATATATTGAATCATATTTAACTACTGAAGGATATTACAAAAATGAAATCACATTTGGTGTCCAAGTTACGTACGTCTGACACAATGATTTTGGCTGCAAATCAAATTCATCAGACTGAAATGTATTTTAAAAGGTTAAAAAATTTGGTTTGGTAGTAGTTTGAAGTTGTAACTTAGTTAGCATTTTAATAATGCACACAGGTTTTGAGAAATGAAAACATGTCACACTTTTGGACCCCTTATTTTGAGAATTAGCCTTATAAGTACAGGTTGATGTATTTTCTCATGTGATCCAACAGAAGTTGTGTGGGTCAATTTAAGAATGTTACTCTTCTTCTTGGGTCAGTACCCTGACTAAATAAAATTCATACAAATAAGGTTATAGTTGCTAAAGTTCTTGTTTCAGCAGTTTATTTGACAGATGCTACAGGAATTGCACTTTACATATCAAGGTGAAACACATATCTACATTTCCAGTAAGCTTCATTAGGCCAAAAAAAAAAGTTGTTGACTTGCCCTTTAGTGGTGAAAATGTGGGTCGGTCAGTTGGATCTTTTTTTAATTTGTTTCCCAAAATGGACCAAGAAAAACTGGGTAAAATAGTTCATATAAATGTTGCATGCTTTATTCATTCAAGATTTATGTTTGTTTCATGCAAAAATACAACATTTTGTTAATCATGCTATTTTTACAAAATTCACTGTTGAAATAAGCAAACATTCACCAAAAAACAAAAAAACTAAATAAAAAAGCGACCCTAAATTTTGCAAATTTTGAGTCGGTCGCAAAGGGCAAGTCAACAACTTTTTTTTTGGCCTTATTTAAAGGTGTAGGCTCCTATTTCAACATATGTATAATTTACTTTTAACTAATTGATCTTCAAGTTGAAATGTCTAACCCTTATATTTCTTCTTGTATACTCTTCAGAGGCAAGAAGAAAGTATGCAACTCTGCCATTGAAATAAGGTTGTTATATAAATTAAGAAATACATACTAATTATTTTATATGTGACCCGTCATATTGAAAGGTACCTTAAGGGCGGCATAGTAAATTACGAGAAATGGGCCATTGAAGCTGAGCATGGTCAAAAAACACGTCCAAGGTCGAATTTCTAATTTCATCAGAATCGTTACCTTTGAAGTGTATCATATCATATTAATCAGGTTCCAGCATCCAAAACATATGACAAATGTTTTAAAAACCAAGATAAAAATCCTTTCTCCATTCAAGTTTTACCAGTGCAGAAACTTTAAACTCAACTTAGAACTATAGTTTTCTAAATCAGCCTGATGCCTTTTACCAGTTTGAATTTAACTTTGCAAGGTGTCATTTGAAAGCTTAAAATATAATCTTTCAGACAAGACCAAAAAATCAATTTTCATTCTGGGACCCTTAAGGAACCTTTTGATATGACGGGTCACATATTATATATCCAAAACTATAAACAATTTGGAGGTGAATATTTATATGAACAGCACAGGAATTAATGCTTTCTTCTGTTAACTAAATGATGACTATACAAAATTGGCATATACTTGATCATCAATGGAATAATCAGATTCTTGTTATGCTTCTCAAATATCTCACTGGTATTAAGCACCAGAGTTTTTTTTCACTCAAGCTGTCAATAGCTATGCCACTAGTGAAGGTTTTTCAAACTCTTTGCATAATATTCAACTTTTAAGACAAATTCTGATATTAGAACATTCCATGCTACAGCAGCTCATCTATAGAATCAGATACTTTAACTTTGATATTTGTACTCTGTCCCTTTATCAGTTTAAAGATGTTTTTACCAAAACAAATGATAAATAACTGTCTCTTGAAAATATTATTATTTTGTACAATGATTTCATTAATATTTTGTACATATCTTTTAATATTTTGCAAATATTATAATTAGGACGCGCTAAGTGCTTTGCCATTACATGAGCTAGCTGATAAAGAGCATAACAAAATAAATACAAAAAAAACCCAATGAACTATCCCTAATGGCTGGGGTTAACTACAGAAAAAATGTCATTCGGAAGGTACCTCGAGTTTGTAGAAATAGCTTTCAAATATTTAACTGACATTAAGTCACACTTAAAGTGTTTTCTTTTTGAAGTTACAATGTATTACAAAATAATCATGTAAAAATATTTTGAAGAATGCCTGTGCCATTGAATAGATCCCTTGAAAGTGTGCCTAAAAACCTTATAATAAGTCGGCCTTATACATTAATTAAGGGATTCCTTTGAACATTTATTTCATTAAGTGTAACTCTGTCTGTAAGCCTGAATTTAACTCATTGCATCCAGGATCAGCTACTCAAGTTTTGTGCAGGTTTCTATAATAAATAGCTCCTTGTCCAATGGAATTTCAAGCACACTCATTTTTGGCATGGGAAATAACCTTTTTGCACCACGAGTCCCTGGAATTATGCGAAGCATTTTTTTATTATTATTTTAAAAGGGTCTTTGGTAAATCTCAATTCCAAAATGCAATTCTTTTTTGTTGCACATCCATGTACAATCTTACCTCCCCACCCGCATAATTTACCACTGCAAGATGCTACTTGTTACAAAAAATCTTTGAAATTCTTTGGTATAATAAAATAAATAACACAGGTTGTATCATCAGTAGGGAAGTGAAACAAAACAAGCATGCTATTATTAGTTATTGGGTGAAGCGGAGGTATGTTATGGGAAATACTCGTGCACGAAGTGTCATATCTGCGCTTCGCCTGGATATGACACTGAGCGCACGAGTATTTCCCATAATATACCGACGCTGAACCAAATAACAAATTTATCATACCACTAAGTCAATCTTAATCAAACTTTTTATTTATTTGCTTTTTCAACTTTTTTTAGCTTTATTTCACAAAAATTAACAAAAACGAACCACATTTGGTGAACGTTTTACTCTACATAGTACTGCGCATCGCTACAAATTTAAAATGCAACGTTCCAACGCACTCAGTGACATGATATAAGTGCATCTGACGCGCTCAGGGTAGGAGTTCCAAATATGGTCATAAATTCTCTTAGTGGTATGATAAGGCCAAATAAAATAATAATTTGTCTCAAAGCTGTTACGTGTTTGTAAAATCAGGTGATCTGAAAAAAAAAAGTTATGCAGTGTTTTGTTTGTTTTTTTAAATTTTATTTCAAGATTTTTTTTTTATTTATTTAGATTTTTTTCTATAATTTATTTCGAAAAATCATACTTTTCCTCACCAAAAACAAATTGATACACATGATTGGAATAAAATACTTATTCATTTTATTCAGGGTTAGTACACTTTTTCACTTACAAATTTCAAGGACTTTCAAGGACTTTTCCAAGAAGAATTCAAGGACTTTTCTCCTTATCAGCGGCAGCCGGCAGAATATGTGTCAACAAATAAAATAAATTTGTTTCCACTCATTTTTGGATAAAAATAATTGCATGATAGATTCTTTTGACACATTAATTTTTAACATTTCTGACATTCAAAAATTCCAGGACTTTCAAGGACTTTTTTTGATAAAGTCAGCTTTTCAAGGAGTTTCAAGGCCTGGAAATTGCAAAATAAAATTCAAGGACTTTCAAAGATCCGCACTAACCCTGTTATTTGTAACCATAAATATAAGCTTGGTGTGTGTGAAATTTCAACAGATATAATGGACCACAGAACTTGAAATTCTCTGTCAGGGATACAAAATAAACAATCGCATTTCGCATTAATTTTTAAGCCACCCACAAGCTTTGAGACAAACTATTTTTTTATTTGGCCTAATACAATATTATCTCTGACCATATTGTTGTTCATTTCACAAAAGACTTGCAAATAAATACATATGTAAAAAAAAACTTGTAAGTGTACCATTAACATTTGGTCATCTAAAGCGTAGTAAATATATGATCATCTACGTACAACTCGTTAAATTATGGTCCATTTCCTGCTAACTTAAAACCAATAATATAGTAAGCAGATGAAAATAACAGCCTGTTCCTCTGCAAGCAACTAAAGCCAACATATCGTACACATAAAATATGCATATTTTCAAAATGTGTGTGATTTAATCTGGGAAAACCCATCACATTGTTTTAACATATCATCACGCTAATAAAATAATGGCGTAAGTGACATGGCTGCCATATGACATTTCTGTGTATACTCATTCTTCTATGGCGCCCTTTGTCTAACACAATTGCACTCACCAATCATAACACATCATTAACAATTGATATTGATTTCAATCAAAATGATGTTAAGCACAGCACTCCCCATTAGCTTTTTGAGGATGGTTGATATTGCACACTCAATTGAACATGTTTTGTATATACCAGGATTTGCCCCAATTGAAGTAAGCCCACTTCTATTGTTTACCCAACTTGAATGTGTTTTCATAGAAATGTAGGATATAAATGTCACATACGGCAGCCTTGTCACTTACACCATTATTTTATTAGCGTGACGATATTATTTCTATACTTTATAAATCTTGAAGTATACAGCAAGCAGCCAATTATCGCATATATGACCATACAGGGGAGTAAATTAGTTCAAAGTTTTTGAATCATAACCATTTAATAATTACCCAATCTTGTTAAATATTCATGAGCGGTTTGATCTAAATGAAAAATCGCTATACAAAAAAAAAACACCAGTTATTATTATTATTATTCAAATGAGCTTAGCCTTATGTTCAATTTTGTCCATGTGGTAGCAACAAAATTAGCCCAAAATAATATCAAAACCATAAACGATTCATGTGCAGAAAAAATTAATACATAGCGATTTGGTCTTAATCAAACCTATTCAATCATTACTAGTTTCTTAAAAAATACAAAACCACCAGGCCTCAATGTTGCAGAATACAAGGGTATACTGTGGATCTCGTATAAACAGAGTCTGATTGCTTGCTGCATACTTCATGGTTTTAAGGGTATGCAAACTGATGGATACAACTGAGCCTATAGTCACAATACTTTGTATGAACAGTGTTAGTCCGTCTCACAGGCAGCAAGCTAAGCGAGCAGTGACGGCGCCACTTGCTGCCCTTGGACCTTCTAGATGGACTAATTATAAACACTGTTTGTAACTGTTCGTACAAAGTATTGTGACCATAGTCTTACATGTTATTGGTATAGGTATCTCCATGTAGAAGTTTTCTCCAGTGGTGTACAATGTCAAAATCTGTTATATGGTAAAACCTGCATCATATGTACTTATTTTGATGACTGTGCAACATTGTGTGTATTGGCAAAATTCACCATAGACAGACCTGTCAACCTCTCAAATCCCAGAACAAGGGACACCTTGTGTGAACATCTTTGTAATACATCACAATGCATGCATAGTTAAACAAAGTAGGCAAAATGAGAGACATCTCAGATTTCAGGACTTTTTTAGCATCAGAAAGAGCGAATGTCCCTTAAATTGTGGGACAGTTGACAGGTCTGCACAGAATATTTGTGACGTGGTATGGCAAAACCAGGTTCATTTGGTTAATTGATTTTTTGTGATAATATAAAAATATAGACTTTGCTCCTTTTAAAGATTTTTGTTTTATCTTAAATAACCATTCCTAACCAAAGTTATGATATTTTAAAATGTGGGTTTCTAAAATGTTTAAAATGAGAAATGGACAACAAAATAAAGAAAAGAGAATTTCTAATTTTTTAGCCTTGCCCAGTTCTGCCTGATTTTGCCATACCATGTCACATTTTTCCCAGATCACATCACAAATTTTGTTCAGTGATGACTTATGCACAAATTATACACTTTTTTGACATTTATCTTATATATAAAATTACTACAATACATACATAATTTTAACTCTCTACTATGTACATGATTAGAGAATACGAAACACAAGTACTGGTAACAAAACAGATCACAAACATATTTTACACAAATGTGGCAAAGGATACAGTTGTTGTCCCCTACATGTACCTCATTGTAGCATATCTGATGTATAGGCCCTATTAGTTGTATGCATTAGATATACTACAATGAGCTATATGTACGAGCCGACAAGTGCATCCTTTTGCCGCTGCAGCCCAAATGACAATTTTCACAAGTCAAAGCAAATGCAAATAACTACAGGTCGGGACGTGACCTCTATCATTACTTTCACTTTCTGAGAAAAAATAACATCAAGACTATAACGGCGTATTTACAAACAAAGTTCTCGTAAAGATCATAACCTATGACCGGCCCAAAATGACATCATATTTATAACAGTTCACATTATATTTTTCACGTGAATACAGGCACTTCTCAAATTTGACTTGCATGTCAAAATATTTCACACCTACATATAATCAACACTCACATTTAATTAAATTAGGTCATGACCTTTGACATCAAACTAGAACCATCCACATGTGTCTGTGTATACTTTCTATATATGCTCTATGACTTTGACAAAATATTTTCCATTTACATAAAAGCTAAAAGGTCATGACCCGTGACCTTACATGACCCAACATCTCATCTGGGGGGGTACTAAAATTTGGTTTGGATAGGGACGTGCCTCTGGGAAAATTGAAAAGCCACCCATCCAAATACCAATTTCAAGTAAAAGGGACCTATACCAAATCTCCCAAATTTCGAGTCAAATTTAATCAAAAAACATATTTTTTCTGCCCAAATTTGCACTATGTTTTCAAAATTATCTTAAGTTTTAAGAAGAAATGTCAATAATAGGCAGCTGCGCTTTGAGATCTTGTTTAGGTTATTAGGACAGGGTTCGATATCTCACCTACATTTGAGTGACAAATTGATGAGTTAATAAATTTTGCCAAAATATAAAATGAAATATGTTTTCTACACTGAAATTTAGTGTAGATGTCATTTCTGAAGTCAAAAATGCAAAATTTTGAACTTGAATTTTTTTCCCATAGACTTATACAGGGCGAATTTGGCCGAAATTGGGCTAAAAAGTGCCAAAATGGATTGCTAAAAAAATTATTTTGAAAAAAGTAATTGTGTGACCACTCTGTAAATCTAATCAATTATGGAGAATGGTGATAGGCAAAATTGATTAACTTTTCAGACCTGTAGCTCTTATATTTTTTTCAAAATAATTTGTTTAGCAAATCGTCCGATTTTTTTCACATTTCAGGGTAGGGGTAACATTTTTGCATTTTTCACTAATTTATGTTTATTTAAGTTACTTTAAATTGTTATCAGCTTGTAGAGTATAAAATTCCCTTTAAAATGAGGGGTAAATCGCCCCTCTAGCCCTTTCCAGTCCAAAATTATAGTTTCAAAAGAGCAAAATTTTACGAAAAAACACATTTTTTGAGGATTTGATCAAATTTGATCAATTGTAACATCAAAAGTATACACAGAATCGGGGAAAAAAACACTTTAATTTGAAAAAATAGGATACAAATTAAGAAAAATTACTATACCAAGTCAATATTAATGTACATTTTGGATACTAGAAGTATTTGAAAATGAGAGAGGAAAAATTTTGTCACCCAAAAACGGCCGTTTTT
Source organism: Ophiothrix spiculata (assembly GCA_000969725.1). NCBI lineage: Eukaryota > Metazoa > Echinodermata > Ophiuroidea > Amphilepidida > Ophiotrichidae > Ophiothrix > Ophiothrix spiculata. The sequence continues at coordinate 59,984 of JXSR01S005847.1, forward strand.
GGCAGTTTTTGGCCCAAAATTTGGAGAAATGAACCCATCAAAATACCATAATTTGCGAAGAAAAGGACCAATATTGAAATACCAGAAAGCCTGATTTTGCTACCCAAATTTGTGGCACGTCCCCATAACCCCTTTTGTACTAAGTAACCCCCCCCCCCC
>JXSR01S005847.1:67796-83301 GCA_000969725.1 Ophiothrix spiculata
TTAATGAATTTAATTAATAAATCCATTCAAAATTAATATGGTATATAAATATTTATGAACTTAAGCAATGTGATCATAATCTGAAAGATTTTCGTCATTATCAATGCTACATTCAATCTTCAATCTGTTTAGGCATATTATGTTACTTGAAAAAAATGATAGAAAATGTAATATTATCGTGATATTGGATAATGTTTTCATAGAATGGTATTAAAACTGTCTGATAAACAAAGCCTCATGATCTGATTGCAAAGATGGAAATAATCTTATAAGGAATAAGATAACCTTATGATGAAAAGTGTGATTGTTTATACAAGCGCTACGTACTTCGTAGGTAATGCAATGGCCAGTGGGGTCGATTTTACTAACGTTAAAATGCATAGCTAACCAATCGGAAAACCAAAACCCATCGTTAGCTACGACCACCTCTTGACCCCCACGCAACGTTAACAAAGGGTTCGATTTTTCTAATGCTTGATTAATATACCTTACGATGCAGTGAACACTCACGAAGGGTTTTCACGTCACGTGTGAAGTGTAGTTGTAGTTACGAGCTGAACCCTTCGTATACGATGCATCGTAATGTTAGTGAAATTGACCACTATGCTTCCGACCGATGTTTTCGTGATACACTCACGATGTATTGTCGATGCAAAGCAAAGCATCCGGAGTGTCTTTTGAATGCATCATCAATGCGTAACAAATAAGAAAAACAATGGTGATGCTGATTTAGCCGATAACATTATAAAATCTAAATTGCTTTAATTTTATAAAATCTTAAAAACAGAACCTTTTCCAGAAAAAGGTTCATTACGGTAGACAATTATTGACTACCTTTAACCGGTTAAAGGTATTGTCCTTGTTTTTGATTTTCTTTTTTCTAGAGAAAATTCGGTTGCTAAAATTGTATAACAACAATATAGATTTTACTATGTTCTGTATACTGCATGCTCGACCGACTTCTCTTTCTATACGAAACACTAGACATAAGTAGTCCTAATGCAATAACGCTTGTATGTATGTTGAAAATGTCGGCCATATTGGATTTCAAGATGACTGCCATATGGAAATGATTTGGAACATTTAAAATGTCTTAAATGTAATCCTATAGGTATCATAAACATGGGTATTGCCACCATTTTCAGCTTTCTATGTTGCCCAGAAATGTAGAAATTGACCAAAATTTGTCGAAAATGGCTGAGCAAAAAATTGGTAACAATTTGATTTGAGTTTTAGGATGAGTTATCTACATTTTAAGACCAAAACACCTATTATAGCAAAAAAAGCCAACAAACAGTATCCTGTGCTATTATAGGTCGTGTGATTTTGTTTACTGCAGCGTGCCAGCTCGAATAGGCCGACCTCTCTTTCTATATATGAATTAAGCATGCCATAAAGCATTATAACTTTATGGTTGCAGATGAATAACCTAATTATTTGACTGAATTAAAACATATCCTATATATATTTGATGCATTAACAAATGAATCGTATACATTATAGATGAAGCAATGCTTTAAAATATGAATTGAAAACAAGCTGCAACGGATATAACAGCTTTACTCTATGGCGGGTCTTACCGGGGTTAAGCCATTATCTGCAACTCGTCTCGTTTTTATTAAGCAGGCCATATCCAAATGGGCTCATTAAGCAAAATATAATTTCACGATCTCGTAAAAAAAGGGGTTAAAATATCCAAAACCTTCCTAAGAAGTTTAATATGTGTACAATACAGGAGGCAGGTGTTTGTGCGTTAATTACCAACTATATTTATGTTCCCCGTCATATCAAAAAGGTACCTTAAGGGTCCCAAAATGAAAATCGACTTATTTTGGTCTCATCTGAAATATTATATTTTAAGCTTTAAAATGACACCTTGCTTTTGGTTATTGGATGTCTAATTGCAAAGTAACATCCAAATTGGTAAAAGGCATCGGGCTGATTCAGAAAACTATAGTTCTGAGAAAATCGAGTTTAAAGTTTATTTACTTGCAAAACTTGAATACAAAAAGGATTTTTATCTCGGTTTTTAAAACATGTGTCTTATGTTTTGGATGGTCGAACTTAATTGATATGATAAAATACACTTCATAGGTAACGTTTCTGAAATAAGAAGTTCGACCTTAGACCTGATTTTTGACTATACTCAGCTTCAATGGCTCGTATCTCGTAATTTACAATGCCCACCTTAAGGTACCCGGGTCACATATTCCCTTGATTATTTACCCCGGGGTGGGGGGGGGGAGGTAACTGATATTCGTGTCTGGGTAACTATCCGAGTTCCACAAGTTCCTAAGGTGACCCTATATGGGACCAAAAGTTGGCAGAAATGGGTGAAATGATACCCTATTTGAGATCATAAATCTACCACATCTGTTCGAATAGATACCCTATACGGGATCATATCTGTTCAAATGAATACCCTATCTGAGACCTACGCAAAAGTAACTTGGAATTGATCTGTAATGCGTTTGTTTTTTCTTTTTCTTTTTCATGTTTGTAGGGCAAGGCAAAAAGACGGCTATTTGTTCAATTTGTTTGTGCAATTATACGATAAAGAGCATCATTTAGTTTGTTAGATTAAGTTTTCAGTTTTCAAAAGATGGAAAACAAAAGCAGCTTTATCTCAGTGCTTGTAAATTATGAAGCATTAAGCAATTTGACCAATATAACCTTGTTTTACAATCTTTATCTATCTTTATCTAAAAGAAAAAAATATAGAGAGAAAAGGAGAAAGGAAAAGGAAAAAGGAAACATAATTATCTACAGGGTGTCCCAATAAACATTGTGCATGGAAACGGCGCTGATTATCTCAAAAGTTAGGCACACTAACGATCATCGTTGAACATTTCAAGAAAATCCATTGATGAAAACCAGAGATATCATAGATTTTGTCTGCTGGTATCATTTTCCTTCTGCACAATGGGATTCCTATGGTTAAGCATATCCACAAAGAACATTCAAAGGGTCTGAACAACATTAATAGCGGTTGAATAGTTTAGAGTGACAAAGTCATCGCATACGTTTCGCCAATATTCTTTAAAAGGTAATTTATATGAAGCCATTTTGGATATGTTCCTTTTTTTTCTGTTTCTTTTTTTTTTTTTCTCTATATTATTTATGATTTTATCTATTCGAAAGAGTACTCAAAGACTGTAAAACTAGGTTTATTGTCAAAATAACTCAATGCTTCCTATATATAATTGTGTACATGTTAAATGGAAGCTGTTTTTTTCTTCTTCTTTTTTTAAACTGAAAACTTAATCTAATAAAGTAAATTATATTCTTTTTATATAATTACACCAAAAAAAAAATAGATAGTTGTCTTCGTTCCTATTTCAGACCAAAAGTAGTGAGTCCATCACGAGGTTAGCAGGAAAACCTGTACGAAATATTTTAATCAAAAATCTGTGAATAGATATGGCTGCTCGCAATGCTTCTTAAAATTTTAATATCACCAAAATAAAAATAAAAATCAATCTTATGACATTTGTGTTTTATTAGTGTTTTAATAGTTGCGTTGCTTTTGATTTTTTTTTTTGGTTCTATTCTGAGAATTCTTTAAAGTCATGTTAGTGTTCGTTTTTCACTTGTTCATCATATTTTTTTCTGGTCATTAACATGCTGCACGTCCGTCAATATGTCTCCATTGGCTGTTGATTATCTTTGACTCTAACAGCTCTTATAGCACATTTCTGAAGCAACGATCTCGCACAGACCAATTTTCATGTGCTCTGATCACAGGCTGGTTCGCATTGTGCAGGAGGAAAATGATACAAGCTAACAAAATCAATAATATGTCTGGTTTGCCTTGATGGATTTTCTTAATATTTTCAGCGATGATCATGATGATGGACAAAACTATGGGCTTTAGAATGTATAATTTTGATGTCGCTTGTGTGCCTATTAAACTTCTGAGAAAATCAGCGTCGCTTCCATGCACAATGTTTATTGAGACACCCTGTACAATGTCTTCATATGATTACTTTCTGAAGAATATTACGCGAGTCGTACTTGGTGATTTTGTTCACTGTAAATTATTCAACCACATTTTTTGACGTTCTTGGTGAATATGCTTAACTAGTAACAGGATTCCCATTGTGCAAGAGGAAAATGATACATACAGATAAAATCTATGATATCTCTGTTTTCAGGTCTGTCTGGTTTGCATCGATGGATTTTCTTTATATTTTCAACGATGATGACCAGAGCTACGGGATTCAGATAATATAATTTCTTGGTAGCTGATATGCTTAACTTCTGCGAAAATCAGCGATGTTCCTATACATAATGTTTATTGGGACATCCTGTAATATCCAAAACCATTCTTGTTGACATGAAAAAATAATTTAAAACTTTTCATCAGCCATCACGTTTTTTGATCGAAATTTTCAGACAAACCCTTCTCCGTCCTCAGCGAGTGGCGCCTGAGTTGTGTCTGATGTCTGATTTCCTGTTCTTGACGTTGACAACAGGATGTCATAAATCTTTGCTTGGTGTCTAGTTCATGCCCAGTGGCATTGCTGAGGTGACTTATATCAAGAAAGAAATTAACCCCACCTTTAACAGGGACGGGGGCCGTGCACGTCCAAAAGTTTATGATATCCTGTTGTCAACATCAAAAAATGACGCGCGCAAATCCAGAACAGGAAATCAGACGTCAGACACGGAGAATGGTTTCTTTGAAAATTTCGACCAAAAAACGTGAGTGCTGATGAATAGTTTTAAATTATATTGTCATGTCTTCAACCAGCACATATTACAGTAAATCGTGACCAATTACTCATTACTCATGAGTAATAACACTTCCCGGCATAATTAAAATAAGCTTTCTGAACATAAAGTAGGCTACTGTTTGTTTTTTTCATTTTATTCTTAATAATGCTTAATATCTGTATGTAAATCAATCAATTTTACTCTATTTTACTTTATTTGTAGAATGTGTCCAGAGTACGTACATTCATCGATAGGGACAGCGGCAGTCATGCTATGCGAGCACTTGTGCTCTCCAGACTGGACTATGCCAATTCACTTCTTGCTAGATGTAACATCGGCGATGTCCACCGCTTACAGAAACTGCAAAACAATTAAGGCAGCGTATCAATTATCAAGTGCTTCAATTGGTGTCTGCCACTCCACTTCTCAACACCCTCCACTGGTTGCCTGTTAAGGATCGTATAATATTCAAAGTCCTCATGTATGTGTTCAAAGTTCATTAATTCAAACGCACCAGCCTATCTCGACGAGTACATTTCCATTCACGTTGCTCCCATGGTCTCTTATCTGCTCAAGATATCGTTTGGTTGTTCCTGTGACACGGATTCGCAGATGGTACATTCATTTGGATCCAGAAATGGGAACAATTTGCATTTTTGGCATTAGAAACTCTGCAAGTATCACAATTTTCAAGGAGCAGCTCAAGACTCATTTGTTTGTAAAATTTTTATCCTTTTTCTTTGTTTTCATTTTTTTTTTCTTTGTAAAAGCGATATGATCACTTTTGGAATGGCGCTTTATTAAATGTCGTTTATTATCGTTTATTATTATCATTCAAATTCTTCATCCGCGACTTTCCGCTCATTTGTGGGAGCATGTCGTAAATGGTAAACGAAATGACAAATTTGCTTTCAAAGCAGGTCGGGTAGATTCATCAAATCTTAGTTTACAGCCAAGATTACGTACACAAAGACAGGTTAATAAAACATCCAGATTTCCTTTTAAGGTTACAGTTCTTTATGTTTACTGTAAGTTTTTGTCTACTAACACATGTCAGAATATCAAAATTTGTGGCGTACATATGAAATAGAGTTTTTAGTTTATACAGAGTGTCAAAAATAACTTGCAATATTTGCGTGTAATTTTCTTGGATTTAACGGGTAGTAAGAAGGCATGTAAATGTAATTTTTTATAGCCCATGAATTGAACTTTCAGATACCGTTTGTTTAATTTCAATCGGTAGTGAACAACAAAAGTTAAAGTCAGTTAACGCTCACACAATCCGCTAGCCACGTACACTACCCTTACTATCAATTGTTTTCAGTTGCAAGTTTTTAGCTGCATGTTCGTTCCCCTCCGTCGTAACCCTACGTCACAGTGTAAACGCACCTTAAAGCGTAACTTCTGTTGTACAACGCCGATTGAAATTAAACAAATGGTATCTAAAAGTTACATTCATGGGCTAAAAAAATGCAATCTTTACATACTTTCTGACTATCCGTTAAACTCAAGAAAATTGCTCGCAAATATTGTCAAGTTTTTTTGGGGGAAACACCCTGTACACGAATCTTTACTGGTAATTTAATGTTCATGATCAAGGTCAAAATGGTGCCAACAGACTACTTTGAAAAGCTTGACGCCTTTTTCTCCGAAATCTCATAATTTCATGATGTTTGGACAATTCGATTGTTTTCAAATTTTGACAGATTGTAGGTTTGGTACAAGTAACAATTTGTATAAATAAATAAATACAGGTGAAACATGTGGTGTTGATTTCGAATAATAATAATGTAATAGACTTTTGCTGTTTTGCCTGCCAAACACCGGAGCCAAAACGACTGAGAAAAAAGACCCCGAGATCAAATCGTTTGAGCACTGTATTGCTTGTTTTTAATATCTATTTTCCTTAGTATCCGACCATTCGTATAATTTACTTACAAATTAAGCATTCAATTGAGGTAAAAATTGCAATTTTTATGTAGACTAAAGAAAAATGATTATTTTTTAGATTTCATTTCAAGATATCTAGGCTGCTCAGTTAGGTCAGCGGTTATTCCCTCATTTCGTAAAGCTCGGCCAACCCGCGCCATAAGCCATGTTTCGAGTTCTCAAAAAAAGCAGGGGAGAATGTTTCTCTCTTTGATGATGAGGAGAGTATTTACCCTTAATACATAATAGCAAAAGCCCCCAAAGGAGCGTTGTTGTTAGCTTTTAATTCCAAGTAAAAATAAGCCTGATAAATGCTTGCACTTACAATTTCATGGGATTTATAATACTAGTAGCCAATAACAATGACACACAAGAGATACATATAGTGATGACTCCATAGATTAATAAAAGTCCAGATAGGAAACTTGTCTATTTGCACCCTAAAAATCCGGCTAAGTTAGGGGATTGCGCCACGTGGGCGCTATGTCTGGACCGACGCTGCGCGAGTGCGTAGTGACCCACCTCTGCGTTCAGCCTCGCGCTACTATTACTTGACTACAACCTAATACGCATCTTACATTTTGTCGCGAAATTGGGCGTAAGCAAGGAACAGCGCTTGACTGGCTCGATAGCCGCATTCTCAGTCAAATTACCATTTAGTTGCCAGAGTACGGATGACTCACTCCGAAAAGGGGGACTTTGCGACAAAAACATTTCGAGAAACTGATGAAAATATACAGCAAAAAAATAAAGAAAATAGTAAAAATTTCCAGTAGATTTTCTGTTGTAAAACTTGATCGCCTTGATCAATATCAACAGAAAATGCTCTAACAGATGAAATGATAAAATCAAAAATTGATGTCATCTACAAAGTTCCCCCTTTCGGGGTGAAACATCACACATACCCAAAGTATCCCTCTCTGCAATCATTCTCTGTCGTCTCTCGACGGAGGGGGGGGGGCAATACCCTTGAAAGTTTGTACGAGATGCGCGGCCCTCAACACCCCCTATATTCATTATTCAGGTGGTCTGGAAGCCGCATTCCAGACCACCTACTTCTAGCTTTATTTTCGTGCACATGTCTTTTTTGTTTAATTATTTAGTTTATTTAGTTTCCAAGACCCAATTGGAAGCAAAACTTCCGAAACTTTTGTTTTCAGAGCTCAAATTGACCATTTTTAGGATCAGTCAAGTTCTCTTTTCGAGTTCTGTTATCAATTCCAAAGACTTCAATTTCAGAACCAAATTCAAAGTTGAATGCCCCCCCCCCAAAAAAAAAAAATCACTAGACAAACTGGAGTTTGAAAAACATGCAATTTAAGGGATCGAATTGTAAATATTGGGCAAAAAGTTTAACTAATAATGTCCACGGTAGAAAAGGAAACAAAGAAAGTGTTGAAAACTTTCTGACTCTTTGTAGGACAGGTTAACCAAAATTACAACTAGTGTTATTGCCAAACATGCCCGGGGGGGGGGGGTAACTGGGTATTCTAACCGGGTAACCACCCGCGTTACCAAAAGGGTGAGACCCGTACAGGACTCGAGACTTGCAGTATAGAATACAAAAATCGACCTGGTACTCTGCAAGACTCACATCAGGTATCATATTTGGCTGTTATGCCTCTGATAGGGTATTAAACTAAGTTGAATTAATGCCAATGGTGCCTTAAATTGCCAATTAAAGTGCTTCAAATACATAGAAACACTTCTTAATAGGGTATCATTTCACCCATTTTGCCAATTTTTGGGCTCACATAGGGTCAACTTTGGAACCTGCGGAACTCGGGTGGTTACCCGGAAACAAATATCATTTACCACCCCACCTCAACCCGGGCAAACATGTTTTTGCGAAAAAATTGTTGTTGAATTTAATCAAACATGACTCTATAAGACTCTGTCACACATCACCGTACAAGGCAACACGTACGCCTATCGTTCTCCGTCCTACTATTAGTTTTAGTTATACATCGTTGTTCGTCATTTGTTCGTTAGAAGTACGTTCAATATGTTATCTGTATACGGTTTGCCTCATATGTATACGTTCAATTCGTATACTGTGGTGGTCCGTTACACGTCCATTATGTGAAACTTCTGTACGTTATTCATACGTTCGGGCTCTATACTGCGATGTGTGACAGGGCCCTAAGATATACAAGCACTGTGACCTAATTTTGTTCGAAGATCGTAAATAGTTAACAAGCTTCAGATTGATAAGATTGTCAAACAATTTTCCTACTTCAATACATTCTTATTTTAATTATTACTTTTCTTTTTTATTATTTAGAAAGATGACATAAAGGTAATATTTTCTTTGTAAAAATACATTAGCCGTAGGCCCAAGTGTGGTTTGCTTGAATAAAATAAACGATATGAATAATAATAATTCGTTTCTCCTCAGATTATTAAAAATACTATATCCTGTGGGGATAACATCAGTATTGTTATCGGCAGTTTGTAATGTCTCTCATGTATCATGCCAAGAAGAAATTTTAATCTGAAATGATTGAGAATGCGTCAACTGATTAAAAACAGATTTTAAGGAGAATCAAAACGCTCGCCAATAGATTTTCTGCATACTATACAGAGAATTCAAGCAATCAGGGATATGTTTTTCCCAACTGACATCTTAACTTCCATAGATGAGACATCAAAAATACTTTTGATAACTTTTGATTCACTTCAGACGAAGAACTGAAAAAATTGTCATGAATTCACCAAGCACATCTTGCTCCATGGATCCACTACCAACAAGGGTTGTCAAAGGGGATATCGATACCTTTATTCCTGTGCTCACCCAGTTAGTAAACTCTTCCTTACAGTCTGGTTCTGTTCCCACTAGTTTGAAGAAGACACATGTGAGGCCTCTGTTGAAAAAGCCAGATCTGAAAAACTATCGTCCTGAATAGAATTTGCCATGGATCTCTAAACTCATTGAGGAGTTGTTTTCGGTTTTTTCAAGAATATCCGACTTTCAAGAAATGCACCATCTGCAAGAAACGCCATAGAGTAGGCACTCTCTATGCATCTATACACAATACTTAAGAGATATACAGGTTGTAACATAAGAAAATATACATTGTTATATACGCAGGAAGAATCAAGTTACACTTTGTATCACATTGTCATTTATTTATATCGAAAGCCAACTTCTTTAGCTACAAAATGTACTTTGTTTCATCCAAATTGATGGTCTACAAGCATAGTTAACTTATGGCAATTATACTGACCCTGCCTTGTATTTTTAAAGTTGGACAGGACGCCAAAATAATTTTTAAGAGATATCCTAGTTGGGGAGACAACATATCATCTAAATGGCAGAGTCAGCACACAAGCATTTTAAGACTACCCAGATTTAAATACAGGAAAAAAAATATTTGTGAACTTACTTCTTTAAAAATCAGATTTTTATCAATTGTGTACCGCCGCGGCAAAAGGGTCCAGTTGTCGGTTCGTACATGTTGCTCCTTGTAGCATATCTAATGTATGGTATTTGCTACAATGAGTAACATGTCGGAGTCGACAACTGGACCCTTTTGCCGCGGCGGTACACAATTGAGCTAGGAAAATTAATTTTAATTTCTATATTTTCCTTTGAATATGAAACTGTGTAAAAAAACTGCAAAAATATTGCAATAAACTCTTTGCTTTCCGGTTTCCACCAAAGATATCGAGTCTTTGATGCAACTGTTTATGCTTACTCTGGAACATGAGCAATATTTTAACCTTTTAAAGCATAACTTTTATCTAAAATATCATAAAATTATTTATGAATTATTCTTATCATATGAAAAAAAAAAAAAAAACATTAAATATTCTTGAACATAAAGTGTGCAAATTAAATAGCCTTGCAAATAAGGGAAAGTTTGGGAATTCAACATTTTTATTTTCCTCGTGATATTGCTAACAAGAATGTATATTTTTTTCTGTTACAACCTGTATACTCATATGCAACTATGATTGGTTGGTGTGAAAAACGACTGTAATATTTCCGAGCTTTGAATTTGGTATAGATTTCTACGTAGTGCCATGAGGTGGCAACTTATTTATCTTGACAAGCCGACATATTATCAACAGTTTGTTGACAAAGTCACATATTTTTGCTCAGCTTCTTGACTTAAACAGTTTTATTATTGCACATATTTAATCGCGATATTACCAACACAGTTGACAATGACTTCATAGGCTTCTTTAGTGAAATATCTGCGGATCTTAACAATGTTGCGAATTTGGCAGTAGGCGACTTTCACAGTAACAGAGATTTGTGGTGTATTAGACATGTCAGAATCAACGATTACACGGGCTTCACTTGATGAAATAACTTGTGAGTCACCGATGGCAATATTTTCAATAGCACTTTGAGATCTGTTTTGAACCGATGATAGTGATTCAGTTTCAAGAAATTGTCGCGCATATGCAATTTTTAATCTGCAGAATACTTATAGAATTGTCTCGGGTTTAAAAAAGAAATATAGATATGGGTGTCATCGGCATAAAGGTGAAATCTGAGATTGTGTTTTCTGACAGTATTACCGATAGGATATGTGTCTATGGTAAACTACTGTTGTTCTAGTACCGATCCCTGTGGAAGGCCAAAGCCCAAAGAGACTGGCTCAGACTTACACTCTTATTGTGAAAGAGTGAAAAACCACTCTAAAAGCGTGAAATTTCACTCTTAGAAAGAGCCATATGAGTGACCAATCTTTTAGAGTGAAGTTCACTCTCAAGAAAGAGTGATAGTAATTCCCTTTAGCAAAAAGTGAACCGTTTATTATTATCATTATTATAATAGTTCACTCTAAATGATCTCGGAGGGATAAATCTTCAAAAGAATGAAAGTTCACCCAATGATCCAGTCGTTTTATTGTGCAAATATTTATCGGTGAGTTGATGTTAGACAATAAACTTGTCGGTGTAAGCTTACTTAATACATTTGCCATTGTATTAAGTAAGCTTACACCGACAAGTTCCATCGATCCAGTTTTTGCATGATTAGCGTCACTGTTGGGTATTTATTGTCTGGCATCTATTCACCGATAAATAGTTGCACTATTTCCTCTGAAATTTGTCTGTCACTCCTCCACAGTCTCCAACTCAACCTCCGCCATGTTGAACAGTGAGCGCTGACGATTTTTCGTAGCTACAACAGCGCGAGTATCCGCGTTCCTGATTGGCTAGAACTTCACTCCGTAAAAGAGCGGTGTTTTTGAGCTACTCGCCTGCGAGTGAACGTCACTCTGGTACAAGAATGAATTACCACAAAGTATTTTCACTCTTAAAGAGCTAAATCGCACTCGATTAGAGTTAAAACAAATTCACTCGAAATTTCGAGTGATTTTTCACTCTTTCGCATTTAGAGTGTAGAGTTATCGATGATGACACAATGGAAACGGTTGATCATATTTGGATATGATTTTACCCAGGATAGAGCAGTATATCACTTAAACCAATTTAATCTTGCAGCCGTTTAAGAAGAACTCTTGAATCAACAGTATCAAATGCCGAAAGATCTAATAGAACCAAAGCAGTATATCACCCTTGTCTAACGCACACAAAATGTCACTCTGGACTCGCACATGGGTACTTTTTTTTTCTGTGAGCCGGGATTGTAAGAACTAGTGTATTCATGTTATGTTTTGAGCTTCAGTTTTCTGAATAATTCTTTGAATATCTGGTGCGACGCGGTGTAATAGGAAACGATATGAATTGAGGTGTGTAACCTATTTAAACTTGATATTTCAACATTTACATTTTAATGCCAGCGATTTCGTTTGGGATCGTGTGCTGACTCTGCCATTTAGATGATATGTTGTCTCATCAGCTATGATAAAACTTGATTAAAAGTCATACCAAGGGGGGTTCCTAGGGACCCCGTCCCCCTAACAAACACCCTTCCGGTATGAATTTTACGTTTAGTCAATGTAAAAAGAACCAAAGTACAGAAACAATTATGAAAATCAGATAAACCGTTTCAAAATGGTGGCCGAAAAACAATTTTTGTTGTGTCGTGTCAACATTGTCCCGCCAAAATTTCAAAAACCATGTTCCAAGAGGAATTTTAGCATGAAATTTTGCTCAAATTTGCACATTGCAAGTACAATTACATTGCCATAAATAAAATTAGAAGAAAAAAATCGGTTTCGATTTTATGGGCAAAACAAATTTGAACAGCGCCCTCGAAAAATCACATTATGCAATTAGCACGAAAACGACTGGATCGGTTTGAATTTGTTGGCCACTGAGGGACCCGCTGCGTTAACTTTGACAATTACCTGGAGCGTCGATGTAAAACTTTGTCGCGTTTTTGCGAAAACATGTGATAGAGCCCCTAGGACCCCCCCCCCCCCTCCTTCCCCTGGTCACCTAAAGCAATACTATAAGATTTTGATCAAAAATTGTTTATAGTAAAAACCGCAGAAAATGGAGGAATCTAAAAGCGTTTTCAAGTGTATTTTGTGAAAAAAAAATTGTTTTGCCATCAAAATATGGACAAAAAGCAAATGCATGCTTTCCTATACTAATGCATGTGGAATTAAATTCGGGATCCCGAATTTAATTCAACAAATGGCCATAACAGAAAAAGTAAGCATCTTTGAGCCAAATCGTTTGGAGGGTATTCATATCTACCTAAAACAAACCCAATAAGCCAAAAAAATCAAAAGTCATGGGTGACAGGGGGCGCTTCATTTTTAACACTTTATAGTATTGCTGTAAGTGTTAAAAAGGGCTGTGACTTGCGCAATGTTTTGTTGTTGATGTTTTCAGGGCCAAGGGGGGCAAACACATTTACCGTCCCGAAATTCATGTTTCGTCCCAGTTTATATACCGTCAATTTGTTTGAAATGCGCACGTAGCGCGCGAAATTTTGCTATTTTCAACCACAAAAAATATAAAACCTTAATATTTGTGCTAAAACTGACTTATTTTGACTAAAAATTTACGTGACAGTAATCTCGGGACGATAAAATTAGTATAATATCGATATTTGTCCCGCAAGCGACCCGCTTTTTCGAGCCATGGGGGGGGGGGGGGGGGGGGGCAAGCGCCCCCTCTGCCATCCCCATCCCCGCTTCGTATGGCCTGGCTGTTGTTGTTGTTGTTGTTGTTGCGTTGTTGTTGGTCACGTAAAAGAAATATACAGAAAGTGAGAATCAGTGATGTTTAAACTCTGTCTCTCCATAACATTGATTATTTATTAATCATGCTATTCATGTCATGAATTTTTAAAAAATGTGAATCGTTATGTAAGCTTTAACAAATCTTGTGCCAGCCGGCGCAAGATATGACAGTAATATGACTAGATCTGGGAGCTTTAATATTTAATAACATTTTTGTTTATACAAATTTCTCATGAATATCTTGTAAATGCAACTGTCTGCGATCCCATAAAGGGAGTCCACTAAAAAGAAATTTGTTAAATAATTTAGTTCAAATAGCATGGTATCTTGTGACTGACTAGACTGTCGAGCGATATCATCGTCTGTCTAGGCATGACTTGGGGAATTGATACATCAGACACAATGCGTGGAATAAGGCCCGTAGCCAGGATTTTTTCAAGGGGGGTTCGGATTTTCAAAAAGTGGACCTTTTTGAGGAAATATTCTCGTTTTGGTAGACCCTAGACTTATTTTAGTGGTTTTGACAAAGAAACAAGCAAAAAAAAAAGAAAACAAGTTTTAGCATTTTTGCAAGCAGTTTGTGCAGTATTGTATTACAAAATGACGTATTTTATTACAAAACGACGTATTTTGGTGCTTTGGGTGTTCTTTTTGTGGACATTTAGGGACTTTTTGTGGACTTTTTTTGTACATTGTCAATTTTTTTTTTGGGGGGGGGGTGCGACGCCCCTACCACGCCCTGGCTTATGGGCTTGCGTAGAATCTAAAACGACAAAGAAAAGCTGCTCATGCTACAAATTATTAAATGTAAGTTTGTGGGAAAAAATATGACAATTTATGGGGCAATCTACACGGAGTGCTAATCTAGACGCAAACGCATCTCCGAGATCCGCATCTCCGTAGACTGCTTGCACGTACGCGTACACTGAGTGCTGTGCGGCAGATCCGGAACTAACGCAATGTAGCCACATGCAGTCTTCTGCAAATCGGTTTACGGAGATGCGTTTTCATCTGGATTTGCACTCCCGTGTAGATTGCCCCAATATCTACCGTACTTTTCTATATAGAAGCATAGGTGCCTCTAAACGGGAACTTAAAAAAATCCGGACAAACGGGATAGCGCCATCCTTTATTAAACGACTGTTTATTAAGGATACCTGAATAAACTTGCGTTTTTCTCGATTAAAAATTATCTGTCATGGTCGGCCTGTCATGAATAATGGATTTGATTGTCGTCGTATATTTATCAATGTTTTCGAACTGGATATTCGGATTTCTCATTATTGAATGATTGAACAAGTGTATCGATATATTTTTTTCAGTTACTGAACCAGTCTGCAACTTGCATTTTTATCTCAATTCATTTATTTGTCAACCTACAAGGTTAAATTGGGCAGGTTTATTTCTTCTTTAGTGGGACGGTCTTAGACGTGATTGCAGTGATAGGGCATTATCACGCGTACCAATGGATTTTATCTGTGCATCAACCTCTGTAAACTGGCAAACATTTACGTTTCTCGCATCTTGAACGTTTTTTGAATCCAATTTGAAATACTTAAAAAAATTTCAAAATGACAAAATTTCTGATAACTTAATCAAAAGTGTTTGGTAAAGGAATTACAAAAACACTGAAAAACACATGAAAATGAGATATAAATGAAAAGATGATTAAATTAATAAAGAAATAGGCCCTAATTACATTTTAAAGAACAATAAAAAATTAATGGATCAATTTTACGCTGAAA
>JXSR01S005848.1:11186-21846 GCA_000969725.1 Ophiothrix spiculata
TGTTTTTTGTCCCTTGTCTTCGTTTTGTTTTGAGAGGGATCGGTGGGTTGGGGCTGATAGACTCTTGTTCTAAATGTATTCAGCTATTCAGAGCCATTCCATGCTGTGCGTGATTGGTCTGTTTAAAACCGATGCTTGCATTTTTGGTATGATCACAAGCCCATTTTTCTAGACTGATGCATACATATTTCTCCTTATTAAAATCCTTTATTTTTATGCTAATGTCTTTATAATATAATTGAGAGAAGGGATCTGGTGTAGAATCTATGTATTTTCTCTCCCACCACCAGAACTAAGTACAGGAAATAAAAAATAGCACATAAGCACTATATAGATCGTAACATATCCCTTATAGTTCCAACTGCACAAGGGTTGACGAAAATACACATTATTAAAATTTGTATGTACATAAAATCTACAATAATGACAAATAATTGTACAATTTTGACCCATCCCCGACTGTGATGCTTTAAGTACATTTGGCCCTTCTTTACCAACATTTCAAGGAATTCGAAATTTGAAACGTTGGCTTAACCATTTGTTAATAGTTAACATTTAAGCTACTTTAAACTTAGAGTATCAGAATAAGGATTTAGGATATGTGGTTGTCAGTGAATATTTATCAATTCAAGGAATTCAAAATTTAAAACAAATGATTTAAAACCATTTGCCACTTATAATTTACGCTACTCTAAACATGGAGTATCAGAACAAGGATTTAGTGTCTGTGGTTGTCGGTTAAATCACCTTTTTAGACTTAAGGGTAAAATGAAAAACTGTGTTCATTTTATTATGGATATGTATGGTTGATCTGAAAGCATCAATGTCAAAGTGAGTAACCTCCGATTTTGCAATATCTTGGGCCCATCTGAGTGGAGTCGACATAGGTGTTTGGTTCTTAAGTGTCGGGTTTATTGGGATATTATGGTTTTGGGGTAAAGAAGACGATTGAAAAAAACTGTAATCTTTTATAAAAATGTTTCTCAAAAACGTATGTTAAAATTAGTACTTATTTAATTTGCAACAACTTAGATAATCTGATTGTTGACATAATTTTCTTTCACCACTTTAGTCAACCTGACACTGTTTGTACTACACGTAAACCAAGTGTCTGTGCGTAAACACAAGGTGCAACTACCTATCCAAGAGGAGCCATCACCGACCCCGGGTCCCGACCTCTATTAAAGTCACAGTAGGAAACATTGTTTAAGGGCGATTTCAGAAAGCAGTGCTGTCAATTTGTCTTTACTTTTGTTTTACCAAGGTATTTTTTGTAAAATTTGTTATCAAGGGGTGGTTATCAACCCCTATGAACTTGACAGTTTTACACCCACAGTTAAGTTGTTTGGTACTATAGTAAAGGGTAAGATCTCTTCTCTCCCTTTATAGGTACTTGCGAATCGCAAAAATGGCCACCAGTACAAGTTTTGCTGAGAAAGTTCGAAATATCGGATTTTAATCCGGGTTTGCTTTTTGCTTAAAAGATAGGAAATGATGTGTCTAAGATTTGTAAATTTTAGATTTATACCATGCAGATACCGCTGTTTGATCACTATTGTTTTGGTAAAATTTGTTATCAAGGAGTGGTTACCGACCCATATGAACTTGACAGTTTTACGCCCACAGTTAAGTTGTTTGATTCTATAGTAAAGGTCTCGTCAAATCATTCATAAGAACTTGCGGATCGCAAAAATGGCCACCAAATACAAATTTTGCTGAGATATAAATCGAACTATCGCATTTATATATGGGTTTGTTTTTTGCTGTTTTTTGCTTAAAAGATTCATGTAGGAAATGATGTGTCTATAAGATTTGTAAATTTTAGATCTATACCATGCAGATACCGCTCATTGGTCACTGATAATATACAATTACAGGCATTTATAGCCAAAGGCACATTATTGGTGGCGCTATTTCTATAAATCAAGTTTCCAGGTTTTAAGAATCTATGACCCTAGGTTTTAGAATTTGCCATATAAATACGGTAAGGGAGACCAAAAACAAATTTTATTCATATTAAATTCATGCAACAAATATTTAAGTTTTGCATATGCATATACTTAATTTAAAAAAATGAGTAGCGTCACCAATAATGAAATCTCAAAAATATGGGCCAAGAATGATGTATTTTGATATAAAATTAGCATTTTGTGAGATAAAATGGGAACTTAAATTATGGAAACAAATATTACAGTTCTACACCTAATTCAAGAACTAATTTTAACACTTCTAAGGGCCTGCATTTATTGTAACAGTGCATTCTTGTCGAAACAAATAATAAATGAACACATCAAACAGCGATGCAGGTACCTGTCAAAATGGCGACTTGAAAGTTTGTTGAGTTCCGACTTTAACGGGACACACTGACACACGGCCCTGATACTGTGGTACTTACGATGTTTATTCACTAAGGAGGGAGATGGGTTAACGGGTAAGAAAACGCAAGGTGTCTGTATTGAAAACATAACCAAACTGTAATTTTCAGAGGTAAATCCCCAACACTGTCCTTTTCAGAAAAGAAAAGAGAAACAGCGTCATTTATTCTTCTTGAAAGAAACACATGTATGATGGTCACGGTTGTACAGAAATACATATGTGAAGTCCTATTGAAATGCCGCTATCAATTATCCTAACTTTTTACAACAGTGCAAAAGTATAAAAAGTGCATATAGTTAAATCTGTGGAATTATGGAATAGTAAAATACAGCTCAAGTTTGAAATCTACAAAATACGTATATGGTCATGTGCCGTAAGTTGAGTTACCTTTGGGTAACATACAGGAAATGGGCAAAACCAGGAGTTGCCACTTTCACCTTCTTAAATTTTAGAACTATTCATATTAGGATAGGACAAGTATATATATTTATAAAGGGTGAAAAGTAAGGAATCATCTTATGTTAGTTTCAATATACAGGGTGTCTAGAAAATATACAAGGTGTAAAATAACAAATATTTGAAAATGACATTTTTAGATGCCATTTTTGTATCTAAGAAAATGGTTAATATTCTACATAGGTACATACATCACAACTACCATCCAGTATCTTCCGGATAAACCCTTTTTCTAGAGGTTTTTATTAATCATCTGATCGCTTTTTCTAGGTTTTTAAACTTAAAAAAATAATGACCCCAGATGACCCCTTAAAATATGGTTACCCTAAATTCGTCATGATGCATTGTCAACCCCCTCAAGGGGTATCCTAATACTCAAGTATTATGGAAATTCATGAAAGTATGGGGAAATAGTGACAAATTTTGCAACCACTTGTGCCTATCTTGATCATAGTGGTTTTTTGACCCCAAATGACCCAAGATGACCTTCAATTCCATATATTTTTATGTCACATGTGTAACTTTACCCTGGTAATCTTGTGTCCAAATCTTGTGAAAATCTATGCAAGTATGTGGGAATTGTGCTAAATTATGTGAATCACCGGCTCCGCATCCTGCGGCTCCGCATCCTGCACCGCTTTGATTAATTAACACATTTATTAATCCCAATCACAAACCAAATTAGCTAAACACATACAGTTTTCATTTTATTAAAATATATTTATTCCTCTCTCATATGACACCAAATTTACTAATGTATGACAAAAAATAAGGGAATTACGACATGAAAAAAATAGTGCAGTAAGGGAATCTGTTACTGCACCGCTGTATTAGGCTACCTAGTATATAACACATGACCATATAGCTATTTTGATTGCCGTAAAGTCTTAATTTGGAAACTTTCATTTAATTTACAACATTTGAAAGCAGATTAAATTTGTGCAGTGAATAGGAGCCAAGCATTATTATCGACATTTTTGGTAATTTATTCTCTTCGCGTCAATATCTACAAAAAGCGCGTTTTCATGCGACCCGAGATATAACTTCAGAAAATCTGATATGAACGAGTTACAATGAATATTCCGGGCATTATTGATAAAATCACATGCTCGAATTGGATACAAGATTGTAAGATTGTTCATACTTTATGTCAATGATATTTTACACTCATCCAATATGCTTCAATTTATACTGTTTGGAGACGACACTAACATTACCTTTTCGCATGAGGATCTAAATAGGCAAACTCAATAAATAAATCGAGAGTTAGATAATGTGAGTAACTGGTTCAAAGCAAACAAATTATCTGTAATTGCTACCAAAACAAATTCCATGATTATTAGGTATCCATTATACCACTTGTCACAAGAATGTGGAAAATTCCTCAACATGAAATTTGTACTTGTGGTGTATTTGTATATGGCCCATGAAATCAGCCATTTCTATGGCAATGGAAGTTTAAACAATAAAACAAACATCGATGTATTCATATGAATAGACAGGTTACCGATATAGTACGAATCTTTGCTGATTTGATGTTGTTTATTTAACAAAATCATGTTTCAGATCGTTTTTTATTATGCCGAAATACTTTTGAGCGGGAGTGTATTTTAGGTATAAACCATTTGTGACCCGTCATATCAAAAGGCATCGGACTGATTTAGAAAATCACAGTTCTGAGAAAATCGAGTTTAACATTTCTGTACTGGTAAAACTTGAATGGAGAAAGGATTTTTATATCGGTTTTTAAAACAATTGTCTTATGTTTTAGATGTTGGAACCTGGTTAATATGATAGAATATACTTCAAAAGTAATGTTTCTGATGAAATTAGAAATTCAACTTTGGACGTGATTTTTGACTATGCTCAGCTTCAATGGCCCGTATCTCGTAATTTTCTATGCCGACCTTTAACATTTCGATATGATAGAACACATTTAGATGCAAACGAGTATTAAATGCTAACGGGTGTTATTGTCCAACCCTTGCCATTTTCCTCTGGTATTCTCTCGGTCAAAGCACGCACAAAAACACCAAAGGTATAAAATGGTTATGCTAATTTTACTGATGACCGATTACACTACCAAAAGAAGTAAAATTAGGGAATTTACTTTCATTTCGGAAAAAAGATCATATATTTTTGTCACATTCCGGAGGAATCCGATATACCTAAGTCACTCTCTGTGCTCTCCAGTTCTTTTAGACAATATCCCTGTATGATCCTGCCTGTGTGTGTTTGCAATACAACAGAAACAAATTAATCTGACTAATAGTGCACAAACATACGGATTCATGTAGTAATGATGACACAAAAGATGATATAAATCATGTAAAACCCCTTATATAGGGTTTCACAGTATTTGGACTTCAGTCATTCTTATTTATCCAATGTTCTGATTTATCCGATGTTGAAAGATATTTTAAGTCGCTGCAACTTGATTTTCAATAATATAGTAAAGCTATTGTATAAGCTTTTCTTTTATTCGACCATCACCATCGCTTTTTTGTTTTCGTAACTCGTTAATCCGCGAAATGGAAAAAACAATGTTTGCTATCTGAAAAAGAAAATTAAAAATAATACAATGATATAACATAAAAACACGTTTAGATTTTGTGTTAAGTCGTGGTTCACTTTCCTGAACCACTTTTAATCTGACGCACATTTGACATCGTTGAATTTGATGACGGGAATGCAATGGTAGTGGATCTTTTCAAAACACGATTTTCAAAAAAGGCCTGTATAGATGAGGATTAAAACGTTACAAGGTTGATAATTTCAGTAATACAATATATTAGGCAAAATGTAATACAGCGGAAAGGCATCAAAATGAGAATAAAAATGGCATATAAATTCAACTTAGACTGACTAGAAAAAATGAACTTTAAAAAAGAAAAACAAACTATGTTTCATTTATTATAATTATTTATCAGCTCATTCTATACAATGCAATTTTAAACCTACCAATGCAGAATTGACTGCTAGCATCGTAACTGCTGAACTTAAATTCAAGTGGTTAACTCTATCCACAAAAAGTTTACGGCAAGGCTGCAATGAAATTAAACAAAAATAGTTAAAGTTTTTAGAAAAAGCGATGAGGTACATGTCGTGTTCACTAAATAGTCTACGGGCCAGAAACCGACACCATTGCACCCTTTTGAGGATTTTCGGAGACTGCATATTTTCTGGAAGCTTATCCACAGTGGTGTACAAATCTGGTTGCCTGCAAAAATTCTGGTGGGGTGTGTGGCCGTGAATGGCTTTTTTCAAAATAGTACCCAAAATACTATTTTCTAACCAAACATTTGTAACATCAAAATTTATCATTCCCAATTTGCATCTTGCATTACTAGAAATATTTTTGGCTTAACGATCAGATTACTTTGGATGTGTCAATATCAAAATGGCTGCCAATATGGCCTCCAAAAAGTACATATTTTTATGAAATATGATACAAAAACACAATTATTAGGCTGATAAATAATCAAAGCGTAATCTGGGTTGCCGAGAGATAGTTTGTTATCAAACCATTCTAATCTAATCGAATCACACAAAATAGTCGTCTATGTCTCCGAAATCAATAGTTACGGAATCCAGATGTCCGAAGGTTCAGCGGAACCAACGGCCGACTTGTCGGACACTTCGAAATTGGACAAACGGTATTTTCGTCGAAAAAAACCCATGCAACCATGACAATTACAGCCGAGGTAAAAGTAAACATTTTTGGTTTCGAAACATAAACCATCCACCGTCTCCCTTCCTATCAGCCGTACCTCACCGCCGTTCATGTGTGCCAAGTATGGACGCCGTTCTTTGAGGCTTTGAGGTTGAGCCACCGGATAGAGTCTTTGAAAAAATGGCCGGGCCCGTAGCCATTCGGGGGATGATTGCGATTGTTTCGGGCTCTGAAGAGATAGGGAAAATATTCTTTACACTTTCTTCGACGCCAAAGACAGCTGTGAGTTTGAAGAGAGACCTTGGCGCCGTTCATGATGACGTCGTAGAGAAACTGAAGTATAATGTAGCTGTTGTATAAACCTTTTAGATTGTGGGCTGGATACTCGGCGTGTGGGTGTTTTTTATTGTCTTAAAAGAGCCACAGGCAAAATTCTTGGATACATTTTTTGATCTTGAAAACTTGTTGTTTTTTGTCAAAGTTGCGTGTCTCGGGGCTTCGGAGCGCAACTTTCGCACGTTTTGAGGGCGACAGGTTTCTTAACGGCTTTCGGCGTCGACATATAGTTTGATGTAACACTTGTGCCCGGCGGATATTATCTTTACAAATTCGACACGAAATGTCAGAGCAGTCCCCGGTCTTAGAAAACGCATGTCTATGACTCTGTTGCATTTATTGAACTTGTAATACTGTTTACCTACCAAACTTGGAGACGAGAGCTCCCCGGTCGTTTGTGACGGGGGTGGTTGCCACCTTGAAAAAATTTAAATCGCCATTTTGAAAAATATCTACATGCTATGAACTTGAAACTTACAGGACATGTTGGAATTGTTGATTCCTTTATTTATTAGTAAAAAAATGACGAAAATTTGACATCTAGAACTTTTATAGCTATTTTTTGAAAAAGTTGTCATTTTTTGCCAAAAGTCGATTTTTTCGGTGCGGAAATACTTTGTGACGTCATAAATACGTAACGCCTCGACCGATTTTCATGTTCTTGGTATCAATGGAATGAAGAGACTCTACCCTGTACGACAGTATCAAACAATATGACTTTAGGGGTCCCGATTTTACTCAGAAGGACGTGTTACAAAGGTCAAAGATCAAATTTTCATAATGCTGCAATTGGCTTGAAAATTGGTATGCAGGTACTTTTTTTTATTTACAGCATCCTGAGCAACATTATTAAGTTTAGGTTTTCAATGTTTTGAGCAGTCTAATCGTTTTTGTCCACATACTACGCTATGAGTGGGGTCTTGTTTTGTGCTTAGTGTCATCTCTGTTACTCTGTGATACTACTAAGAACCAATGCAACTGTCGTGTTAAAAACAATTGCCCACTGGACGACAAATGCTTGACAAATGGCATTGTCTATCAGGCCAGGGTAACATCATGATATAATAAAACGGACACATACTTCGGACTCATATGGATAGCGGCTTGCGCCAAAAAAACGCCCAAGTTAATACGTGTTACCTTAAACGTTTAAAGCACGTTTTGGACGTTTAAGACACGTTCTTGGACGTCCAAGACGTATTTTTACCCAAAGATGATTAGGTACAAATGTTTATTTAAGGAATTAAAATAGAAAATGCTATAAGGTGAAGGCAAGTTAGTCAGTTTAGGGTTAATCAATGACCAATGAATCAATAAAAACAATCGATGAACATGTCTTTTACTTCCTTTTGTGGTTGTTTATCCGTGTAAATTGCAGTATGTCCTACATTTTTCATGTACAAAAGTAAGGAAGTAACTTTCCAACATGTAAATTTTTGGCTTTCTGGTGACTTAAGTGAGTTCTACTTATATTTGGCTGGAAGATATTTGCATGTTAGTCAATATTAAGTATAAAACACCATTTCGGCAAAAAATGTCACTTACTTCCTTTTGTCATGGTAGGGCAGTACACCTGCATCCATTTCAAATATGAAAGTTGGTATTTTCCATAGCTCCAGACGTGTTTGTTGAAGTATATTCTATACTAGAAAACTAGCGATTAATGTCACAAAACTAGTAAAAAAAATAATATTTTGGTTCAAAAACGTAATTTCAGTGTTCATAAAAAATAATATTTCTACAAAATAACATATTTCAAAGAGTCAGAAATCACTCAAATTTTGGTCGATTTTCGCCATCTAAAAATATTTCTGTTTAGTAAACTGTGATCAATATGTATGTATACATACGAAGAGCTGTGAGTGATCGACTAACTTCGCCAGACCCAGAAAATATTGCAATGTTTTTTAACAGATGGCGTGTAGTATATTGGCTGCTTGAATATCGCTGTGTGGTATACTTTTATTTCTAGCTTTCAGCCATAGGCCTTCTCTCTCTCTCTCTCTCTCTCTCTCTCTCTTACGCTTACACCTACCAAATCATTTACTTTGAATGAGTGGGAAGGAAAACCTGGTTGACCGGAATTGCAGTCGGTGCTTGAATCCGATCTATATTCCTCTTTGCAGCAACTTTCTGGGGCAGCCAATTTGGGGTGAATTATTGCCCAAGACGAATCCACCCAATCACGCACTCCCTCGTTTATCCCGCAGCAGCTGTACTGTTGAAAGAATACGTTGAAATATATATAATATACACAGGAAGTTTTGTATTTGGTTTTGAAATGCGATTATATTTTTACGTTATTCTAATTTAAGGTGCCTGGTCCATGATAGATCTGCCCAAAAAGTTCTAGTAAAAATTGGCATGATTGATATTTCATCGACGTAGAACTGATTTTTAAAATAAAAATTGGGGGTCACCGGACTCGGTTTTGCATGCAAGTCAGTTTAAAAACAGCATTTTTGGAGTTTTTTTTGTGAAAAAATAGTACAGGGGTCTATGGTGACATTATTTAGTGTTTATTAAAAAAATTCGCCCGACATTTTTGTCATTTTTTTTTACAAAAGTTGCGCACAAGTATGTTCTTTCAAATAAAACAATCATTAAAAAATATTATTTAGGGCCACCGAACTAATATACCAAAAAAATGTTAAATCATGGAAAATGTTAACTTCAAAACACTACATACTCAGAGTATATGCGCATGCGTATTGCGGCACTTACGAACTCGGAAACTAGCGCGTACTGGTACGCGTGGAAGGCGTATGGACCAAATACCTTATAGTAGGAAAATATTTTGAACACCCTGTATATTCTAAAGGTATAGCGTTGTAAGTAGTTAAAATGTACAAAATATATCTTACGCCCGTTTGCAAATTATCTATGGATCCTGTTGCAACACCATCATCCCCATAGGTAGTAGAAATAATTTTCTCCAAATTTGAATTGACGATTGATACAGTCTGAAACCAAATGAAACTCAAGTTAATTCAATAATATGTCTGGTCAAGCCCTCGTCGTGCTTGTGGTATTGCATGTCTGCAAGAGGGGTGTGTGTGGGGGTGGGTGTTGGTGTGTGTGTGTGTGTGGGGGGGGGGGGGGGGGGTTATTGTGACACCCCCATCACTCATATCAGTCGGTAAATCCATGTGCCAGTCGGTAAAATGGAGGAGAGGGGAGAAAAAAAAAAGAAAAGAGAGAGAAAAAAAAGGGAACCCAGAAAAAAGAAGGGGAAAAAAAAGAACAGAAATAATAAAGTAAGAAAAGGAAAGGATGGAACTTGGAGGAGGTTCTACCTTCTTTTCTCCTACTTCCGGGGTAGGCAAAAGAATGTAGCCTGATAGAGTAAAGGCTACCAGGTGGAAAATCCAAGTTCTGGTGGGCTTAGGGTCAGCTTGCACTTGGTAGTTTTAAGCGTTGTAAAGTTACTGCCGGTCAACAAATTTAAGATCCTAAAAGTTCAGATCAAGTCCAGCCCATGCAACTTGCAGTTTGCAAATTCATGATTACAAATCAAAAAGTATTAACCAAATGTCACTAATTTAATTCTAAAAATTCAAAATCTTTCAGCTTCTAAAGGGGAACATCCCCCCTCAGACTCCTCCCTGTGAAAATATCTTCATATCTGCCTAGAATTCTATTTAAAGTATTCACCAAATGCCACGAAATCAATTAAAACAATTCAAAATCGTCAAGCTTCTGAGAGGGAACATCACCCCTCTGAGTCAGACTCACCCCTGTGCAAAATCTGAATTCAATTTAAAAAAAAAATCAAAATTGTTCATCTTCTGACGGGGGAACATCCCCTCTCAGACTCCC